>JAKTXQ010000132.1:13033-29003 GCA_030582995.1 Candida maltosa
GGGAAAATGAAAAAAAAAAAAAAAAAAAAAAAATTAAAAAGACATAAACAAAAATATGTATGCGCGCGCCGAAAGAGAGACGAAAAAGAACCAAAGAAAGAAAAATGTTCAATTTTTTGAATTACCGTTCGTCTATCAACTCAAAAACTATGAAGCCATTTATTACTGGACACGAAGAATTGATTCATGATATCAAGTATGATTTTTATGGGAAACATATTGCAACAGTCTCCTCCGATCAACATATAAAAGTTTTTGATTTAGATACGGCAACATCGTCCTGGATATTGAATGACCTGTGGAAAGCACACGATTCGTCGATTGGTAAAATATCTTGGGCACATCCAGAATTTTCCAGTTCGAAAATAATAGCGTCATGTTCCTATGATAGAACAGTGAAAATATGGCAGGAACAACCAGATGAAATGCCAGGATCAGGAAGACGATGGATAAAGTTAGCTACGTTGGCACAAGAATCTTATGGACCGATTTATGATGTTCGTTTTGCCCCAAATCACTTAGGATTCAAATTGGGTTGTGTTGGTTCCGATGGGATTTTTAGAATTTATGAATCTGTGGAACCAAACGATTTGACGAATTGGGTGTTGACTACGGAAATTGCCATACTAAACCTGCTGTTACCCGCAAAAAGTTTACAAAGTAGTTTTGGTATTGAATGGTGTCCATCGAAATTCACCAAAACGGAGAAATTTATTGTGGTTGCATTAGACCAAGGGTTCATATATGGTAGTGTACCAAAAGAGTCAAACGCAGAAGAAGAAAATTATGTGAAAATATGTAATCTACCTGAACATAATGGGCTTATAAGATCGGTCAGTTGGGCTCCATCGATGGGAAGAAACTACCATTTAATTGCAACTGGTTGTAAAGATGGGTTTGTGCGGATATTCAAGGCTTCAGAACAACCAAATGGAGATTTACGAATTGAAACGTTGGCCAAGTTAAGTGATCACAAACTGGAGGTGTGGAGAGTTAGTTGGAATATGACGGGGACCATACTTTCTTCCGCCGGTGATGATGGTAAATTACGGTTATGGAAATGTAATTATTTGAATGAATGGAAATGTATGAGTATAATTAATACTAGTAATAGATCGGATAGCCGTGGTATTGAAACTGAAAAATCTATATAGAAGTTGTCTTTTTTTTAGTATCTAATTGATTCCACAAATCTTCATCGTCTTCTTCTTCCTCTCGTTTACGTTTCTTGGTTTCCTCATCGTCTTCATCTTCATCATCCAAAATAAGTAATGATGATACTTCGACACCAACATAAACTTTAGCTAATATTTCACGTGATTCCAAATCGAAAACTCTCAAGTATCTATCCAAACCGGCAAAGGCAACGATATTTTCATACACTTGAACGGCAAATGTAGCCCCTGTATTCCCACAAGTAAATTTACCTAATAATTTGGGTACCGGTCTAATAATATCTCCAGCAGATGCAGAATTTGTTTTGAATGCTTCTTCGTCAATTTTATCCAATGTATATTTTGCCATAAGACTGTGGGTATCGGTAATTATAAGTTCCGTCTGTTCTTCATTGGCAAAGGACAAAGTGACAATTGGTTTTTGGGAAACGGGATAATCTTTTCTTGGTTTTTTCCCTTCATTGGTGTCATATAAACGTACTTGACCGTATCTGGTAGAGGTAATAAGTTTATAACCTGGGTTACCATTATTTTTGCGAAACAAAATGTTGGTTATCCAAATCGGTACCCTGAGATCCAAATGATCATTCTTTACGTTTTTGGCTTTGAATATCACAGTTGATTGAAATTCTTTTTCGTAATTTTTCTTTTTGAAGATGGTACTATTGATTTTCTTGTTGAAAATTTGGATAATTTGCAAGTCATGTTCTTTACCTCCCAAAGCAATTATATTTTCTGCTTCTGGGTTGACAGTAAATGCACTAATTGGTTTGTATTCTGGTAATTTGATTTCCAATGGTTTGAACTTGAATTTGTCGTCAATATGGATTAAAAATACTTTACTTGATTCAAAGGCAACAATTATACTATCCAAGATTTCAATTTTAGCCAATGCAATTGGTTTGTCATCATCGGCAACTGGCAATTCAAAATCATGCAATAATTTGTATTTTGCTTCTTGTTCTACTTCTTCATTCAAGTCATAGACAGAAACATGACCGCCTAATCTTGTGGCAATTATGTATTGGTAGTTGAAACTGAGAAGATGTACAATTCTTGATCTTAAGGTTGAATCAGGTTCGGTAAAGAAATTGGTTATGGAAGTTGGTTGTTTCGCATCTTGCTTGGAAGTATCTGTTCCTTTATTACAGACCACTTCTTTGGCAGCACCTGTATCGTCGGCTGATATTATGAATTTCATTGTATTTCTGAAAGAGATGATCGATGAGACTGAAAAAAAAAAAAAATATTAAAATAAAAAAAAAAAATACTTTTGATGATAGACCCAAAGAGATGAGATGGAGATTGTTTTTCTAAATGTCATCTAGAAAACAAAAATGATTGTAGAATGTCATTGGTAGGTGTATGAGAAGACTTTTGATAAAATTTATTATTATTATTATTTTCGATGAGTTTTCGAAAAATTTTACTACCAATTTTATACCAATTTTGATGAAAAATATTGAAAGTTTAAAAATTGATATTTAGATAGAATTATACTTATTTAAGGTGGTTTTTTTTAAGTAAGAAACAAAGAAAATTGGTATATTAAGAATAAAGGTTCAAATTTTTGTTTAGTAGTTTGACTTGACTGGACTGAAATATTGGGCTTAAAAACTCACAAGAGGTCCCTTCGCTGGCGAAGGGGAAGTAGGAGTCGCAACTAGATTCATTGTTTTCCTTTTTTTTTTAGGAGGTGGTGGGTTGATTACTATTATGCGATTTAAATACGATCTTTGTAGAAGAGATAATATAAGAAGAAGGTCCCTTTAATGCAAACATGTGTATTTGAATTGAACTAACAACGAAGATTTGGTTGTTTTATTTGAGGAAAACGAAGATTTGATTGTTTTATTTGACGTAGATAAAATTCATGTTTGCAAAAAAAGTTTGAACCTTTTTTGTCCGGTTTGACTGCCTAAAACCACTGGAGGGCTAAAAATAGCAAGAGGTTCCTTGGCCCAGTTGGTTAAGGCGTGGTGCTAATAACGCCAAGATCAGCAGTTCGATCCTGCTAGGAACCATTTCTTTTTTACTAATTTCCCCCCGGAGTTATTGAAAGTTCACCGGAAAAATGAAATTTCTTAGCGGCCAACATTTTTCAAACACCTTTTCTTCTTCTTCTTTTTCTTTTTTTGGACAAACAAACTAACTAAACATGAGTTGGAAGAGACTTGTCAGATTTGTTGCTCAAGATGGTAAAATCTATCGTGGTGAACCAATTTTATCAAATACCGATTACGACATTGGTAAGAAATTTCTTAACGGTGAAAAAGTGGAAGCTAAAATAATCACCGGTGATAATATTTTCGAAGATGCAGTAGTTACTGATGAAATCAAAGAGATCAAGACATTATTAGGTCCATTATCCTACAATGAAGTTCCGATTGTCAAATGTATCGGGTTGAATTACATTAAACATATCGAAGAATGTAAAATCCCATATCCTCCATTCCCACCATTGTTTTACAAGCCAAGAACCAGCATTGCTGATTTCAATGA
Source organism: Candida maltosa (assembly GCA_030582995.1). Classification (NCBI taxonomy): domain Eukaryota; kingdom Fungi; phylum Ascomycota; class Pichiomycetes; order Serinales; family Debaryomycetaceae; genus Candida; species Candida maltosa. The sequence continues at coordinate 16,711 of JAKTXQ010000132.1, forward strand.
ACCAATTCCAATCCCAAAAATCGCCCAAAAGGATCAATGTGATTATGAGGGTGAATTGTGTGTGGTTATTGGTAAAACCGGTAAGAATATTAAAGAAGAAGAAGCGTTGGATTATGTTGCGGGGTACGTTGTCGGAAACGATGTTTCCGCTAGAGCGTTACAAATGGACCCTAAATTTGCCGGTGGGGTACCACAATGGTGTTTTTCCAAATCTTTCGACAAGTATGCACCATTAGGTCCACAATTGGTGTCGCCAAGTATAATTCACGATCCATCTACTTTGAATTTGGAAACTAAAGTCAACGGCGAGTTGAGACAACAAACTGGAGTTAATGATTTGTTGTTTAATGTTCCACAAATTATCGCATACCTTTCTCAAGAAACTACTTTGGAACAAGGTACGGTTATTATGACTGGTACACCAAGTGGTGTTGGTATGGGTATGAAAGAACCTCAATTTTTACAACATGGTGATGAAGTTGCTGTTTCTATTTCTGAAATCGGTACTCTTGTCAATAAAATGGAATATTTGTAAGACAACCATACAATGAAATAAAAAAAAAAGTCACGTCACGTGATCAGCTTTAATTTTGTGTAACTACATCGTAGAAATGAAAAAAAAAAAAAATATTACTCAAATTTTTTTTTTTATAATAATCTATTCTTAATCATCACCAACAAACAATGTTACGAATACATACGAGACATATTATTCTGATACGAAATTTCTCACATACCACTCTACTTAGGAGAGCCAAACTTAAAACATTTTATGATGACTTGGTTCCGGAAAGGAATGTACCAAAGAAAAATTCAACAGTCGATTTGAATAGCATCAAAGATATACTTAAGAAGAAACCTACGAAAGCAAGCAAAGTACTTGGAGAATTTGAATTTTCCAAATTAAAAATTGATCTTAGCAAGCGAAATAAAGATTTAGTGAATGAAATCAAAAATCGAGCTCAGAAACTTTTCAAACAGATGTATTTAGAACCAGGCAAAAAATGGCACGTACCAAAAGGTGATATTGACTATTGGCAAACAGGCGATAATTTCAAAAATTTACCGAAAGAAGAGTTGGTAAGTGGATCCAAAATAAATCAACCAGTTGCCATTGGAGATTTAGTCACATTGGGAACTGACAGTTTAAGATTATATATAGTTGCCGATGATCCGAAATCATTTGACTCACGGGTATGCACTTTTGTCAGTGATCGAGGAGAAGTCATCTTTGCATCATCTACTACAATTGGGTATCGTTTCCCTATGCCTTTTGAAGATAAGGATATTAGATTTTTCCAGAGTCTTGTGTCTATGGAAAAGAAAATCCTTGGTGTTGCTCCAGTGGGTGTACCAGATGCCAAATTTTCAAGATCAGATAGTTCACTTCCTAAAGAGCTCAGAAAGGAAGAATCTAATACAGAAAATAACGATGCAGGGGAAGGAGAAGAACGTGAATTTGATCCATCTAATTTCATTGTCCAACAAGCAGCATCGAAATATTTAATTGATAGTAATGTTAAAACATTTGTTGTACCATTAACTGCTCGGAAAATGTATCGTGAAAGTTTGGTAGATATTTCCAATAAAGCTTTTATGAAACTTGGTGCAATGCATAGAAAATTACTTAAATTGCATAAAGAATTACAGAGAGATGAAAACGGAGAGTTAAATGCTCCTAGAACAATATCAATTTTTGAAATCTTATACCGATTGAAAGAAAAGGGGCATCAACCAGCGGAGACAGTTTCCAATTTGGGGAAGAATGTCGATAATGTGATTGATTACAATGCTGTGCGGTACCCAATAAGCACGGTTTTGGCATTATTATACACTTTGAGAAACCAAAGTAGATTCTGGACACTTATGCCAGCAAGAGCTTCATATAATCCTACACATGCAACCATTTGGCCAACCGCACAAATTCTCCATGAGGACAAAGTTGTGCATTATCTTAACAAACAAAATGGGATTGAAGAGATTGTTGATTATTGCGTCAAGAAAATCACCGGGAAAGCGAATGACAGTTCACTACCAACACCACCAGAAATGTTTACCCTGGTTTTAGATATGTTGAGAGAGTATACCAATGAGATGTATCAAGACAACGCGGCGATATCAACCACTTTGGTGTCACTCTTGAGAAAAATCGAGAAAAAATTGATTGAAGTAGGGGCTCCACTTGCCGAGGAAAGTTATAGAAGTGAATATTCTTATGGTAAAGCATTTGATTTACTCACTAAACTTAACCATGGTGCCATTTTCAATCCAACTGCTTATTCTCGTCAGACTAGTGTCGAAAAGGAAGATTTTGCCATTACCGATTTTATGCAACAAAGTTTCTACGACTTTATGGATAAAGAGTATGAAAATGGTTCTGATGAAGTAATGAACAGAACATTAAAGAATGAACTATACGAGACTGATCCATTTGAAAATTTGAGACATGATATGAGAGATACTCCAGTTTATTGTATTGATGATGCGTCAGCACATGAAATCGATGATGCAATTTCTATCCATAAAGAAGAATCAAACTATGTGGTGTCTGTTCATATTGCTCAACCAACATCATTCATCAAACCAGATTCCGTAATTAGTCGAATTGGATTTGCCAAAGCATCCACCACATATACTCCAGATACAGTATTCCCAATGTTCCCACAATTGGTGTCCAAACTTGCCGGTTTAGGTATTAAAGATAAAGATACCCGAACATTTGTGATTCAATTCAAGATCAAACAGGATACTTTAGATAGTTTTATTAAACAAAAGTTGGAAAATCCAAATTCTGAACTTGACTCAACGCTGTTGAAAGATATTCATGATAATTGGATTGTTGAAACTGGGGAAATTAAATATGCCAATGTTCGTGATTTCCGTCAAGGTTTTACCTACGATAAAGTCAATGAAGTTTTAGCAGATAAGGAAAAAATCGAACAGTATAAAAACCACGGGGCAACCAATAATGGAGATTTCGACAATTTGATAAAATTACAACACATGTCACATATTCTTCGTGCCATTAGAGAGGAGAACGATGCCTATATCAACAGTGTTAGTAATGGTAAATTAGGAGTCAAAGAATGTGATAACAACACTAATGAATTTGTCCGTGATGGTGAAAAAGTACAGGTAAAACTTCCAGATTCAAACAAAGCTATTTCTGTATCCCTGGCAAGTATGGATGATGCGTCAACCATGTTGGTTTCCGAACACATGATTTGCGCTAATTATTTAACCACAAAATTTGCTAAGAAGAATAATATCCCGATCCTTTACCGAGATCTTGAAGTGAAATTCAATGAAGATCTTATACAAGAATATAGAGATTTGTTGGTCAAAACCAAGAAGAATGAAGTTGGGATTGATCGTTTTTTCCAATTATTTACCTTCTTCACCAGTAGTTCCATTAGAGATAAGAGTGCCAAGCATTTCCTTTTGGGATTAGAGCTGTACACCAACATAACTTCCCCATTGAGAAGGTATATTGATATGGTGAATCAATGGAAATTCCAAAGTCATTTCTTGAAAACAAACACAATTCCTGAAGAGTCACTTCCTGGAATTGCAAATTATTTAAATGCACAAAATGAAGTTGTCAAAAGAATTCAAAGCAAATCATCATCGTTCTGGGAAGGTTTGTTTTTGAAAGTTTACCGTGATTTGGTGAATGCAGGGAAAATCGATAAACCTATTGACTTCCAAATGAGACTTTTAACGAGTCCTAAACGAGGTACGACTGTTGGTGTTCATGTACCAAATTTAAGATATATCAGAACACATGTCAATGTGTCACCCGCATTGTTGAAAGAAATACAAGATGGGGGATTGAAAGTTGGAGGATTATTGGATTCCAACAAGTTACATCTCAAACAAGTTGACTTTGTGGAAAACGAAGTGATTTTTGATTATAAATAAACAAATTTAACGAGACATTAATGACTGTAAATAGAAGTTTAGAATTAATAAATATATGTATATATATAAAAGTCTCTATGCCCATTTACCAAGAACTGCCATAATCAATGCCCCCATGCTAAATAAAAATAATGCAATTAACAAAGTTTTTGTATTTCTATCACGGAAATCATTAGAATAGATAAAATCATAAGCCATTAATTCAGAAACCCCACTGTAGATCAACACACCAGCACACAAACTATCGAAAACTCCTCGAACAATGATCCCTGTTCTTGAATTGACGGAGTAAGAACTTTTCATACCTAAACCTCCAGCTATAGCCACAGATGTAGCCAATCCAAATACGGATGCCAGTAGCCAAGGAACGTAGGCATATTTCTTTGGCCATTTCACTGCCGCAAATCTGGTTCCTAAACCTAAACCTTCGAAAAGTTGATGGAAACAAATGGCGATGTATAAGGAAATAAAAGTATCATCAGCAATGGCTAAAGATAAGCCAACAAATATTGAATGAAACACGACACCACATTCAAGAATGACGGCATTTAACATTTTTTTGGTAGACACTTCATCGATTATTTCTTCATCGATAGTATCATCACTGAAATCTTCCTTGGCAGTGAAATCTGCCGATTTAGTTTGTTCCGTTTGTTCTGTGGAACCAGATTCTATTTCCAACTCTTGACAGCATTCACTCTTGCATCGATTCTGGAGTTTCTTATGAGCAAGTACATCAAATACGAAGACTGAAAAAAGTGACATTAATGCAATGGCATCAGCCCACGGATACGTCGTGAATGGATCACCTAAACATTTTTGTCCCAATGATTCATTAGCATCAGCCATCAAATGCACAAACCCCGTGGCAACAATAACCCCACTACCAAAATATCTGGTTAAGAAAAAGAACCATTCTGGTAGTTTTAGTCTTTCGCAACGTCGAGCAATTAACGGAAGAAAAGATCCGCAACTTGATAATGCCAAAATTACAAACACCGATGATATTCTTAACCCCAAATTAGACTCAATATGATTAGTGGAGGAGTTTTCAAGACATGCATCCGTTTTCCTTTGAAATATTCGTTGTTTCATGGTGTCTATAAAAAAAAAAGAAGATACGTATGGAAAACTATGCGTGAGATGAAAAAGATAATTTTTTTAGATGATTTTGATAAAAAATGAGAGGAAGAAAGAGATGGGATAATTATTATATATACATGTGAAATAAAATCTTTTCATAGGTCGATCGTTTGTATTATAATAATTGTGTTATTTTTTTTCTTGGTATTAAACCATTTCTGGTAAGAGCAAATTATTGTTGAAGAGAAAAATTGTTGAAGCACACACAAACAAGCCTTAGAGCGGAAATAGAGAGATATGTGTGTTGGCTACAACAATGGGAGGATGTTGAAGAGAAAAATTGTTGAAGCACACACAAAAGACGAAAAGCCATAAGAGCTGAAATAAAGAGAAAAGCCATAAGAGCTGAAATAAAGAGAAAAGCCATAAGAGCTGAAATAAAGAGAAAAGCCATAAGAGCGGAAATAAAGAGAAAAGCCATAAGAGCTGAAATAAAGAGAAAAGCCATAAGAGCGGAAATAAAGAGAAAAGCCATAAGAGCTGAAATAAAGAGAAAAGCCATAAGAGCGGAAATAAAAATGGAAGAAGCCAGTTAGGCCAGTTATATAGAAGAGTCCTAGGATATGGAAGAAGCCAGTTAGGCCAGTATAAAGAGTGATCCTAGGATATGGAAGAAGCCAGTTGGGCCAGTTATATAGAATTACCCTACTAGGTACTATATGGATGTAGCAAGGTCAGCCGCCATATAGAATGACCCTAGTAGGAAGAGTATGGATGTAGCAAGGTCAGCCTCCATACTGTATAGCCCGAGTGGCGATATAGCCCGAGTGGCAATATGAAGAAACATCTAGAATACTAGAGAAGTTTCTAGAACATTGAAGAAACAGTGAGAACATTAAAGAAGCCCGAGTGGCAAAATAAAGATTGACCCGAGTGGCAAAATAAAGATTGACCCGTGTGGCAAAAGAATGTGATTACAGTATTGTACTAACAACTATAAATAGAGCAAGAGAAACCTTCTGAAATGAAAGGAAAGGTTTATTAAATAGTTAACGAAAATATAAATAATATTGTTGTATAAAATATCACAAGGTTGAATACGAACAATACCATCAACCCAGTCATGGATACAACTTCTACCTCAAGGTATGACAATCCTACTGCTGCTGAGTCCAACTAATCAGGTCGCTATCGATGAAAATACTATGTCTGGTGAAAGTCGTGTGAAAGCTTAAGAATCCCGAGAAAATAGAACAGATAGGAAATTTATAACTCAACAATTATCTCATTTCTTTCTTTTTTTTTTGCATTCATTTTTTTTTCTGGTTTTGCGTTGTAGGAAATATAATTTAAAGTGTAAACCGATACAACGTATTATCATAACCACCACGTGAGAAGCAAAAAAATTCCAAATCAAAGCCCGCACATCAGTGTGTATTCTTATAAGATAAAATACGGATTTATATTAATGGTTTGACTTTATTCACTTTTTCTTTTGGGTTAAGCCCATTTGCCAAGAATCGCCATTGCCAATGCTCCCAAACCCATGATGAAGATCGCCAGCAATAACACTTTTGTATTTTTATCATGAAATTCATCCGAATAAATGAAATCATAAGCCATTAGTTCGGCTATGCTATTGTAAAGCAAGATCCCAGCACACGCCGAATCAAAAATCCCGGAAACGATCAAACCATTGCGTGATCCAATCGAGAATGATTTTCTCGCACCCAAACCTGCAGCTACAGCCAATGGAGTGGAAAGACTGAAAACGAACGCCATAAACCACGGTACGAAATGGTACTGTTGTGGCCACATGACACCAGCAAATCTAGTTCCTAAACCCAACCCTTCAAAAAATTGATGGAAACAAAGAGCAATATATAACGATACGAATTCGTCATCTGAAACAGCTAATGATAATCCAATGAAAATTGAATGCAACACAATCCCACATTCAAGGATAAAACAATTCAACATTTTCAGTTTTGAAATTTCATCACAATGTTGTTCAACTGATGAATTTTCCGACACGGTAGTTTGGTTTAATTGGAATACTGACAGTTTGGATGGATTCGAATCTTGGGTGTTTACAAGAACAATCTGACCGTGTTTTTTTTCTTGATCATGAAGTCGTTTATGTGCAATTGAGTCAAATGTAAATACAAGAAATACGGCAATTAAAGCAATGGCTTCTGCCCAAGGATATTCTTCCAATGTACCACCTAAACAAGGTTCAGTTAATATTTCCGACGCATCAGCTAATAAATGAATAAAACCAGTTGCCAAGATTACCCCACTACCGAAATATCTGCAAATGAAGAAAACCCAACTTGGAACCTGGAGTTTTGTATAACGGCGAGAAACCAAGGGAAACATGGATCCTAAAGAAGATAAAGCAAAAATGACAAATACAGATGAGATTCTGACACCTAGATTATCAATATGGTCATCGTGGATTTCAGCACACGTATCTTCAACGTCTCTAATAAAAATGTAATCAAACATTGTTTAGTTATTTTGTAGTCTTGTTTCTTTCAAAAAATTGATAATACGTTCATCTTATATAGTATCCTCAATAACCATCATGGTTTTTTTTTATTGAAAAGTTTTCAGTTTGCAATGAATTGTTTCATTTCATTTTGCAACTATAACGGTTATAGAACTTTTTTGATTCTCTGTCTTATATACAGGAAGATAAAATTTGAACCCAGACCATTTCTCGTAAATATTTTTTTTTTTTTGGTTGGTTATCAATATTCAAATCATAACATCAAACCATGGAATACAACAACGACGAAGACGATTACCCTTCACATTCGCTCAAGAACTCATTCATATCCACATTAGACCACTTACCATGCGACATCGTGCGATCGTTATGGTTGATCCAATCATGCAATTTAAAAATCGATAAATCAAAACAAGAAATCAACGCATTACTAAAACAGTATCACGACAGTATGACAATCGATGATATTTCCTTGAAACGAATATATTTGTTAAAACAAAGGATTGGATATTTGACAAATGAGGCGATTGAAGAGACGAAAGCGATGAATAACCAGTTGATCACACATCGATTGAATTTGTTACATGAGATGGATCAGTTGAAGAGAATCGAAATGAATAAACATAATCAGGTGGATGAGACAGAACGGAACGAGTTGAGACGACAGTTGAAGGAACATTATAAGGTGAATCCGTTGGCATCACAAGTGGAAGCCGTGCAGGAACAGAAAGATTTAAAGTCGGGGGAAAACCTGAAACCATTAAAATTGATCATAAAACTTCCGAAACAGGATAAGGTAGTCAAGCCGAAAAACAAAAAAATAGTTAAGAAAGTGACTAAAAAACCAGAAGAGAAAAAAACAAAGAAGAAAGAAACAAAGAAAGAAGTACCAGTGATTGAACTAGAAACTGAAGAAGAAGAAGAAGAAGAAGAAAAAAAAGATGAAGATAATAATTTGTACTGTTTTTGTCATCAGAAATCATTTGGAAATATGATATCTTGCGATAACGAGGATTCTTGTCCAAATGGAGAGTGGTTTCATTATAAATGTGTCGGGTTATTGAATAGAGTAGAAGCATTGAAGTTCACCACTGGTAAAATGGCATGGTATTGTTCAGAGGAGTGTAGAAGAATAGGAGAGACAAAGCAAAGTATATCTGACGATAAAAAGCGAAGAAAACGGAAAAGAAGATGGTAATTGTGTATAGATTAATGAAACTTTTATTTTTCAGGTTCAAATATCTCTCTCTTTTTTTTGGGTAAGTAGATGTTTCAGCAACGGACCTGCACCAGCAACGGACCTGAATCTTTTTAGAGAAAAAAAATGCGAACTTTTTGTCTTCGCGCGACCTGAAAATTTAAAAGTTTGAATCTGTATTTACTTATAGTTTATTGTCTCTTGTTTACTGTTTAATATAACTATCTGTAATATAAAAACCAATTATCCTATTGATAATTATATATTGTAGAGTTTAACCGTTGAAAACACACATTTTCAGTTCAAAAAAAATAAAATACTGAACGGTTCCGTTGCAGAAACACTTTTTTTTTCGCAGGACCGTTGAGAAAACTCATTTTTGAGCAAACGCGAGTGTTCACACTTGAATTTTTATATTTCGTGCGGAGACAAAAAGTTCGCATTTTTTTTCTCCATAAAGTTTCAGGACCACTGCTGGTGCAGGTCCATTGCTGAAACATCTACTTAGATTTTTTTCTCATCATCTCATCTTTATACTTTTGACAAATGTGTGGTATATTATTCAAAGTATCCAAATCAAAACTAGAAACCCCGTCAAGTATACCGCAACCATTGACTACCAAAGGTGGTATTTTCGAAACTTGGGAAACATTAGACGTCAAAACTATCCAACACTTCCTTAATGAAGGATCAAAAATCCCAGCATTATCCAATCAACAAACCTACAAACTAGAAAACCTATCACACATACGAGACTTGAATAACGAACTATCGAAAATCAAAAACAACGTGAAAGCAGACCCATCGATAAAAGCCGAAAAAATCAATCAAATCCAAGCACAAATCGATATGATTTCAAAAGAAGATGAAGTTCCATTAACCAAAGACAATATCGATGATTTAATCTACAAGATTTGCAATCGAGGACCGAATTATTTAAATTATACCGAGATGCAGTGTGATGAGTACCATTTCCAACTACTTCTGTCGATTTTGTCCTTGAGGCAACCATTCACCAAACAACCGATCGTTAAAGATGATTTCATCCTCCAGTTTAATGGGGAGTTGTATAACCAAGAATGTTTGGATTTGAATGATACACAGTTTATCATTGATGAAATTCATGAGAATTTACAAAAATATGAACGAAACGAAGCAATTTTGAAAACGTTGAAATATTTAGATGGTGAATTTGCGATTGTGTTATTGGATCTACAGGATAAGAAGATTTATTTTGGTCGTGATTCCATAGGGAAACGGTCTTTGAGTTATGAATTATTAGAAACTGAAATCACCATCAGTTCCGTATCTACTATTGGATTTACTGATTGTGAGAATAAATTATACGAATATGATTTGGAAAGTCATGACTTGACTAGTCACGTGTTGCACAATTTACCAACCTACACCGAGAATCCAACACGCCCTTCTGAAGAAGAACTAGTTAAGGAATTATATGCCAACTTAAAAGACTCTGTGTTTAAACGTCAAGATGCAATCCATCCACTAACAAACAACAACAACAACAACGACGAAGACACCAGTAAACTAGCAGTTTTATTCAGTGGTGGTATAGACTGCACCATTGTCGCCGCATTGATATGTCAACTAACATCCGACAACCACCCAATAGATTTGCTAACCGTTGGATTTGAGAACCCACGTACGAATCAAAAAAGCGGAGATAGTCCAGATAGACAATTAGCAATTAAATCATGGTTCCATTTATGTCAACAGTTCCCGGATGTCCATTTACGATTGATTGAGATAAATGTCAACTATAGATCATGGTTATTGCATAAACAGCGAGTCAGAGAATTGATGTACCCGTACAACACCGAAATGGATCTTTCTATCGCGATCGCTTTCTATTTCGCCTCCAGTTCTATTCCGGAACTAACCACGAAAGTCACCCTTAATGATAGACACGTCTCATGGGAAGATTTCCATAAAAACATGGATGAATATGTGACACGTAGTCATGGGTACCGATCCAATGCGAACGTTTTGTTTAGTGGTTTGGGCGCAGATGAATTGTTTGCTGGGTATTCCCGACACGAAGCTATCTTCAACACGAAAGATGAAAGTAAAGATGATATTGTACGATATGAGGAATTACAAGAATCATTGAACTATGATATATCGATAATCCATCAACGGAATTTAAGTCGTGATGATCGAGTGATTAGCTGTTGGGGAAAAGAGTTGCGATACCCGTATCTAGACGAAAACTTTATCAATTGGGTTGTATCCACCATCCCACCGACGTTGAAGTTCAAATATGAGTATGTCCCGAATAAGAAAAACAAGATGGTGTTTACCCCGACTCGAAAATATGTGTTGCGGAAACTTGCTGAGTATCTTGATATGGGATACGTTTCGCAAGAATTGAAACGGGCGATTCAATTCGGTGCCAAAAGTGCAAAGTTGGAAATCGGTCAAAGTAAAGCAAAAGGAACAGATAACATTGCATAGAATTTATAGAACAGAATAGAATAGTTAATAAAAGAAAACAATAATTATATTATTGACCGAAAGATATCACACGAACAAATACATACATATATATGAACTTTACAAAAGCACATAAACCGAAAGGACGAAAAAACCAACAACCGAAATTGTACAAAAAAAAAACGTTGCAAGAAAGCAAAAAATATTAATAATTAGAAACCGTGCCAATTAAATATCAAAATCTAATGTAAAGCATTAAAACCGAAGCAAAAGAAAGGGTATAAACAAAAGCAAACCAAAAAAAAACACAGGGGGTATTGAAAAATTAAAAAAAATAAAATAAATCAGCATCCAGTGATTGCTTCAACTAGAAAAGCAAAGCACAAGCTAAAGCAATGATAATTTCATAGCCAACTCCGAGTTTTGGTGCGGAAGCTTCCAATACGGAAGGGGTAGCAACTGCTGGAGATGGTTGAGTTCCAGTGACGACAGTGGTTGGGGTAGTTGCTTGTTGTTGAATAGTAACAGGAGTTTGGGATTCAGCGGCAACAGTCGTTTTTTGAACTGGAACTGTTTGAGTGATAGTCTGTCCTTGCTCATTAGTTGTGACTTGAACAGTTTGTTCAACTGGTGTAGTAGGAACAGTTTTTTGAACTGGAACTGTTTCAGTAATAGTTTGTCCTTGTTCGTTAGTGGTGACTTGAACCGTTTGTTCAACCGGAGTAGTAGCAACGGTTTGCTCAACTGGAACAGTTTCAGTGATGGTCTGTCCTTGTTCATTGGTAGTAACTTGGACTGTTTGGGTTGGTTTGGTGATTGCAACTGTTGCAGTGATTGTTTGTTGTTGTTCATTAGTAGTAATAAACACTTCAACTTCAGTACTGGTAGTGATTTGTTTAGTAATGACCGATTCAACAGTTGTAGTAATAGCTTCAGTTTCAGTAGCTGGAACAGAAACAGTCTTGGTAACAGTTTGACCTTGTTCATTAGTAGTCTTGACAATAGCCACAGTCTTAGTTTCAGTTTCTACTTGAGTCAAGGTGGTTTCAATAGTTTCAGTAAACGTCTTACTGATGACACTTTCAATTGGAACAGTAGTTGTAATAGTAACACCTTCTGAAACAG
>JAKTXQ010000133.1:1903-29356 GCA_030582995.1 Candida maltosa
GTTCGTATCTACAACTGATGAGAGTTTTATTCAATTCATTGAACGGAAAACTCACGAACCGGGTCAGAAATACATTTTACCAGGGTGTGTATTTTCGAATAGCAATAAGGATTTACGAGCCAATTTGAAATATCTTGTAACTGAAACAATAAAAGTCCTTCCATCAGACGAAAAAGTGAAGAAATTGGTCGGGGTTTATTTAAACATATGTGAGACTAATTATTTCTATGTGTGTCACATGAAGTTTTACCAACAAGTTGACAAGTTACTACAGAATCGAGCGGAAGGTGATTATGAATCATTAACTACAAACTGGGCCACTCTAGCTCTTTTGTTGATTATCACAGCCATTTCTTCCGGATTTGAGTTTATAGCAGATAATACACCCATGCCACAAGTCACTCCAAATACTACACCAGGATTATTTTATTATTATGCCGCATTACCATTTGCAGGGTTTTTAATTGATTTGAAATCAGTTGAAAGTGTCCAATGCTTAATTGCATTTGGAGTGTTTATGACCACCAACAAAATCGAAAATTTTCAATTAGTTGATGGTGGATACATGTTTATGAACTTGGCGTTGGAAATCGCTATTGCCAACAAATTGCATTTGAAAGAACCATTTCAAAACTATCCTGCTGTGGAAAGGGAAACTTATAAACGTCTTTGGTGGACATGTTACACCATGGAAAGACGACATGGGGTCAATATCGGGAAATTAGAAACAATATCACCGGAATCCATCACCGTGGAATTACCTGTCGATATGCCGGAACTTTACAATAGTTTGGGTTACAGTAATCATTTAAGTCAAATTTCCATCATTCAAATGAATTTCATTTTCCGTGACATCATGCAATTGTTTTACGCTAAATCCAAACCCCAGAAAGATACCACTGTGTCGATTGATCCTAAAATAATCAGAAAGTTTGTTGAAGATTTGGAAGAATGTAAATTGAATTTCCCAGAATATAGTAAAATCGATAATCTAGATCCTAACTCACCAAGATACCGTGGCTGTATACATTTGAATTTGATTTACTACTTGGCCAAAATCTATATTGGGAAACCATTTTTGCTTTACAAAGTGGATAATTATAAACGTTTGAATGAACATAATGGTTACGAATCAGCGTTTGTGGATCATTTATCATCTATTTGCATTGATGCCGCATTTTGCTGTGTGGAATTATTATCTGAACTTCATAAATATAACAAGCTTGGTCTTTTCTCATGTACAGATATTAATGTCTGTAATATCGCATTATTTGCCATTCTCGTGTTTTTAAAAATCGATAAATCTGAAACCACGTTATTATTCTTGAAGAAAGGTTTAAGTATTCTTAAAATCATGTCGGGTGGAAGTGCCAGTGCCAAACTGTCGTTGCAAAGATTACAGAAATTGGATAAATTAGTATCTGATTTGACAGAATTGGACGATATTGAAAAAGATATCAATCCACATAGTGTATTAGGAGACGAATCCGCTTCCAAAACGTTCCCAATCGATAACGCAAATCAAGATTCGATTTTAGAGTTTGGTAATCTTGGGGTTGGTGATACCAATTCGAATTTGATCGGATACATGCATGCACAACAAAACTTTTTTGATGAAATGGATGATTTCTTGGTTTCTGTGGATGATGATATATATAATCAATTGAGACTACTGGGATTTGTTGAATAAATAAATACTTCTTATATATATATTGAGACAGTCAAGAACCTAAAAAAAAAACATCTTACTTATTTACTTCAATAACCACATTCTTTTTTTACCTCTTTACTTGTTCTTGCTTGCATCTTTTGGTAATTGGATCAAACTAAGATACTTGATGGCATTGTTTCTAATGTTGTGGTAAACTTGTGACAATTGTGGACGGTTCAATTGAACCAAAGTTTGGCTAACTTTTAAGTCCATTTGTTCAACCACAGTTTTGGTATATTGATTTGAATCGAATCTCAACTTGTTAAACACAACAATAGTGGCAAACACAAATACTTGAACGGCAAAGAACCCTAAATTCCACTTATACAACAAAAACAATGCACTTGGGATCAATTGAATTCCTGTGATCAACAACAAGATGATTTCCGCATTGGCAGCGGCAAACAATGCTGGTTGATTGAATTTGGAGGTGAAATTGGTAATAGCCCCACTGATTCTTTGTTGGGTGGCAAGTTCACCGACGAAAACTGGCAACAAATGATTTTGGAAATATGTCAATGTATGGAAAACGGCAAATATGATGAATGAATATAAACTAGATCCAGTTTGACCAATGACGAAACTAGAAAGATAGAGCACCAATGCTAATGATAAGTATTGGACATTTTCATCACGTAATAATCTGGCGCCGGATGTGGCAAAATTGAATCTGGTCTTGAAATAGATCTGTTTGATGACAATCAAGTATGTGACAATAATCGACAATAAAGAAAATCTGTAGTAATGCAATGATGAAGAAGGTCTGAAAAATCCGGTAATTAAACTCACGACAAAAAATAGAATTGCAAACACATGGCCAAGAAACCAGTAGAATTGCTGAGTTTTGATCAATTGTGTGACTTGTTCTAGTGGCGATTGATATCTGAGATTGGCTGATGCTGGAGGCATAATTGAAGTGGTAATTATCAAATAATAAAAAAAACTGTGGTGTATGAAGTAAGAGCAAATTTATTAGAAAAAGTGTTCGCCGCTATAATTATATTTCGCGAGAAAGAAAAAAATCTTTCCTTCCTCCCCTCCTCCAATTGTTATCAATATTTTTTTTTTAAAGTTTTCCGAAAGACGTGCGGAGATCAAATCAAAGCAACGATTGCAAAAAAATATGTATATTCGAAAGCAAGGTATGTATAAAAACCAATAAAATTAAAATTAAGTATTAAACATTAAGGATATAAAAAAAAGGAAAAGCAAAAATTAAAATGAAAAATTTAAATGTCGAAAACAAAAATTAAATGTCGAAAAAGATTATAGAACGGTTTCTGGTCATCAAAAACTATTCTTGGTTTGGAACACCAGATGGAGCAACAGCAGTGTCACCGGATTGTCTTGGGGTTTCACCAACAACTTTTTCATGGTCGTAACCAGCACCACCTTCAGATTTCAAGTGGAAGTGCCAAACTTTGGTGAAGAAATCTTCATCGACATTGTTAACAGCAATCCAGGTTAAAATGGTTGGAATGATACCGAAAGTGAGTAAATCCAAAATACCATAGAAGACAGCTTCAGAATCTGGTTGAATAACATTACCACCTTCACTCAAACCCCAACAAACTGGGTACAAGATCCAAACGACAATGTAGGCAAGAATTATCAAGTTACCAATAGTAGAATGGGAAGAGGATTTGAAAGATTTAATAACATCAAAAACAACCAAGTAGATAACAAACAATTGCAAGACAACCGAGAAAGTAAAGTAACCCCATTTATAAGTGGAACGAATTAATGAACCAATTAACAAACCCAAGACAAAAATAGAAATACCCAAGAATCTAGTAAATAATTCTTCAAACAAAATAAGGAATTTCTTGAACAAGTTAATGCTTTCGTCAGTGCTAGTAAAGGCGGTATTGGTGATGATTTGGAAAGTAGCTAAAACAACTGGCCAACCTAAAAACCAAGCCACAAACTTGGAGTAGAAGATTTGTCTGTAACCTTCACCAATATGATGGAATTCAGCTTCAATCCATGTGTAACCCAAGTTGGATGCGTAAGTGTAGTATTGGAAAGCAAACAAGACGTTCAAAAATAATGGAATAATCAACAAAGATTTTTTCAATCCGGATTTTCTAACACTAGTAAAAGCGTAAACACCAGTATGAGCAACGGCTAATAAAGCATAAACAGAGAAAGCGGCCCATAACCAATCACTACCGTGTTCAGTGATATGGAAATCAATTTCTGGATCAGGTGGATTAACAGCAACGGCTCTGTTACGTTTAACAATACCGGAAATAAAACTAGTGACGTCGGACATTTGTGTTTTGATTGCAAAAAATTGAATAAAAAAAGAAATTAAGCTTTTGTGATTAGGTAATAAAATGAAATTTGATAAAACTGATGATGAGAATAATAATAAAATAAAAAAGAAAGAGATAACGAAATGAAAAAATAGGAGAAATAGGGGTAACTCTCTCCTATATTTATAAGGAAGATTTTAGACTGAGGGATAATCAAGAAAGATGTGGAAACCTCTGGAAATCATGTTATAGTGACCGGGTTGAATGGACGGATACATACTTACAAACAATGGGAAAGAAAGAAAGTAAGAAAAAAATAGACAGTTGCTTAAGGATTCGACTGTGGAAGTGACGGGACAATGTGGATGCAAAAACCGTATAATAAAAATAACGTTGTGATCACACAAAAGTTTAAGGGAAACTTTAACCAAAAAAAAAAAAAAAAATCCCGCAATTGCAGTTCCGGATTTGTATGTATTTCGCCTTTTTCCTATAAATGCAACCACCATTAGTTGAATTGTAACATACACGGCTAAAACAAGGTATCATTTGAAGACGCAAATGATGGTGTTTACTGTGTAACTATTGGAAATAGTAGAAATAGTCCATGTCCATAAGTCTTTTAGTAAAGCAACCAAACTTGTTTTTGTTACTTTCAAAGAGTGCTCTTCCCAAGAAATCAGGAAGACACGGTTCAATATCCTTTCGGAGGGTATAACAAAGAGAGGGAAGGAAAAAAAAAGACATGATCAAAAACTAAAAAAAAATTATAACTATGGAAGGAAATGGAGGTTTGAAGAAATTCAATAACCGGGGTTCCATTGTATGCAACCTCCGGTCGACTTGAGAAAAGTCGAGTGATTTTTTTTTTGGCAGTTTCTGGTGATTTTTGGCAATTTTTTGTTTATTTACTTGTATAAGCAGTTTGTTAATTCTATGTATTATTTAACATTCATCCTATTGCAACTGGCTGGCCCTGTCTCATTCTCTCAATGGCAGTACTATCAAGTGCACCGGTCGTACCACAAATATTACACTTTAATCTTTTTTGAAAGTAAAATGGCAAGACTGGAATAAAAAACAATGTTACACAATTAATTGTTCTCACAGCAAATGCACTTTGATTATGACAATGTCCACAGTAACAAGGGATATTACCAACATCAGCCAAGGGCTTATTGTAATCAGTAACTATTTAGTAAAAGGTTAGTAAGTTGTAAGTAAGTCAAGAAAAAAAAAAAACAATGGCCCCCGACTGGTCTTGATTTTCGGGATATTTAACAACGTTATTTGTCAAGAGGACATCATTGATCAAAGTGGGTCGGATGTTCCGGTGTTGTCTTTTCATATGATTTGCCACGGCAGTATTCAACCACTCCGCAAAAAAAAATCATTTTTTCCTGTTCTTTTTTTGTATTTTCGATAATCCCGACTCGTTCTTGCTCTTGATATACATATCCCTTAATTCCTTGAAAATGACACCATATTGCGGTTATTATACATACATCCAATAAGGAAAAAGCAAAAATCCATTCTATGTTGTTGTTTGGGGGGTTGAGAGGAGATTCCTTGTTTTTTTTGTTTGGAAAAAGGAATAAACAAAAAGTTGGTCTAAGTTTCTAAATCAACGATGTATGGTCTGTTACCCAGGTGGTAGGAAGGCAATTGTTGTGTATTCAAAAGAGTAGGAAGAATAGCAACTAAAAAAAAAATAACAAAAAAAAAAGTTTGGTCTTTATTTCAAAGTTCAAAGAATTGATTTCAATTAGACGAAATTTAGTAGCGTGCGTGCGAAGTGCAAAAAAATATGACATGCTTTACTTCGCCTTGGCATTCTTTTTATTTACAAAAACATTGGAAGTACACTTTTTCATCAATTGGATAAGTGAATTGAAAGAATATGTTGATATGAACGTGGGTCATAGTTTGCATCTCTCTGTGTCAACAAAAAAATGCGTGTGCTTTTTTTTGTGGTTGAAGTATCTTTATGTAACAACCAACTGCATTTTTAATCTTACTGGTCAAGAGTTTTGAACCTCGACTCGAAGGACTAAAAATATGCTCCTCGTAACTTTGTTTTAGTTGAATTACAAATTTGATGTTTTTTTGCATTAAATTTACAGTAAAAAGTTGAAGATGTATATTGATGAAAATATTTTCGTTGAACTTTAACATCTCTTTGGGATAATATATCCACAAGATGATATGTAACTAATTTCTTGTCAAACAAAGACAGGCCCACCCAAGAATTCAATTTAATTAGCACATGACTAGTTACTTAATTTGGTTAAATATGGTTTAGTGTCAAAACAATGAAAAACTTTACCACTAAATGTTCTACCAATTAAGTAAAAAAAGTTTAATATCGTTGAGCTTGTCCATGTGCTGAATCCGAGTCATTATATGTCGAGTATAAACACGTTCATAAGTCGATTTGTTAATTTCGACGGTAATGTAGCCGTTTTCGGCATTTGTCCATAAATATTCCCCCAAAATATCCACCAGATCAAGGCGTGTTTCCTACTTGTTATCTAAACGGCACACGAACAGAATAACACAAGCTCACACGATGAACTACTTATAACACGTGCGGCGCGTTTTGTACCCCCAAAATAATTGGTGTTTGATTTCGAGTAACACCACTTGGTGATACTATTGAATTGCTTTTTTGCCAATCATATATCCTTGCTCACATTATACACGGTTTGCTATTTATATATACCAATTGAAATATAGTTATGAACATTGCTCCCTCTAAGATCTGTATCGAAGAAAATGTTTCTCCACTTAAAAACCAGATCAATAAATTAATTAATTAATTAATAAATGTTTTTGTGGAACTGATGGATATGAACAAAGAGCGAAACAAAATTTTTTTTTTTTTCCTTCTATGCTTTTCGCAAACAATTGTTCACCATCATCACCATACTGTACGATTTTTTTTCTCTCTCTCTTTTAATAGACACACGTTTAGCTTTCCACCAAAACTTTTCCCTTTCCTCCCCCTTTTTTTCATTCTCTTTTAACCACAACCACCCTTTCTACCATTATTGAACTTCATAATCAATGAAGTTCTCTCATTCTTTACAATTTAATGCGGTTCCGGAATGGTCCTCGAAATATATTGCCTATACCACGTTGAAAAAATTGATCTACTCTTTACAGAGAGACAATTTGAGAAGGTCTTATCAACAAGATGATGAAGAGGCAACGTTGGAAGGATCTCATTTAATTGGGGAAAATTATGCAGCAACTGGACAAGTGCCTGGTGAATCACCTTCAGCAGTGTTTATTGCTGCGCTTGATGCCGAATTAAAGAAAATCGATAGTTTTTATCAACAACAAGAAACATATATTTTCAATAATATGGATGACTTAATGGTTGATATAGAACAATTTGAAAAAGAAGTTGATGAATCGTTGTCATTACCTGGTTCAAATAAAAATTTCCCCGGGGCAGTGAAACAAACAAGAAGAGGTTCCGACAGTTCCCAAAACAATTACATCACCAATACCACCGATCCAGATACTGAATTCACTCAGCCGGAAGATGATGATGACGACGATGCTGATTATAACGAAGAAGATGAATTGACTAGAGGATACCGTGGTCTGGGTAAAAATAGACCAAGACGAAGAACTGGGTCCATGCCAGATCTTCATGAACACACCCATAGATTAGCACATTCACGTTCTATTGATAACTACCTTACCAAATCTCCTAAAGTATGGGATGACTTGAATAATGCAACCTTGTCAAACAACGTTCCTCCACAATTGCTATTGTTAAGTGAGAGTAGAATTATTTTAAGAAAACGTGTTATTGGGTTATACACCACCTTGTCTGAATTGAAGTCATTTATTGAATTGAATTATACTGGGTTCAAAAAAGCATTGAAAAAATTTGATAAATCATTAAACACCAGTATTAAAGATGAATATTTGGAAAATTTACCTAATGAATCTTATATTTTCAAAAAATCCACCATACAAAAAGTTGATGATCGTTTAGAATCTTTGGTTAAACTTTATGCTTTGATTTGTAACCATGGTGATGATTTGGAAGCAGCCAAACAAGAATTGTCTATACACTTACGTGAACATGTTGTTTGGGAAAGAAATACCGTTTGGAGAGATATGATTGGTTTGGAAAGAAAGTCATATGCTGCCAACTCCAAATTAATCAATAGAGGAGACGGGTCTAAAGAAGAAAAGGAAGATGGATTAGCAAATGGGAAATTGATTGACAAATTTAATATATCTTTGAAAAATCCGGTGATGATAAAATTATTAGTCATATTTCTGATTACAGTATTGTTATTAAACATTTCACCATTTGAAGATCGTGCTCAGAAAAACTGTTTTGCATTATTGGTATGTGCATCATTACTTTGGGCCACGGAAGCAATTCCATTGTTTGTTACATCGTTGGTGATCCCATTATTGATTGTCATCTTGAATGTGATTAAAAATGATGATGGGTCAATCATGGATACTGTTGATACGTCTAAGTTCATTTTGTCAACCATGTGGAATTCAGTCATCTTGTTATTGTTGGGTGGTTTCACATTGGCTGCTGCATTGTCTAAATACCACATTGCTAAATTGATTTCCACCTGGATTTTATCCAAAGCTGGGACTAACCCAGCAATTGTTTTGTTAACCATTATGGGAGTTGCTCTTTTCGCTTCCATGTGGATTTCTAATGTTGCTGCACCAGTGTTGTGTTTTTCATTAATCCAACCATTGTTGAGAACATTACCTAAAGGTTCCCAGTTTATCCAAGCATTAATTATGGGTATTGCTTTGGCATCCAATGTTGGTGGTATGGCTTCACCTATTGCGTCACCTCAAAATATGATTGCCATTGGAGCAATGGATCCACAACCATCTTGGGGTGAATGGTTCGTTGTTGCTATTCCAGTCTGTATCTTGTCACTTTTGCTCATTTGGATTTTCTTATTGATTAGTTTCAATTGTAATTCCAAAAATACCCATCTTGTTGCCATTAGAACTATTGATGATAAATTTTCCGCCATTCAATGGTACATTGTCACTGTCTCCATTGGTACAATTGCCCTTTGGTGTGTTGCATCTAAATTAACTTCAGTGTTTGGTGAATCCGGAATTATCGCATTGGTACCACTTATATTATTTTTTGGGTCTGGATTATTAACTACAGAAGATTTCAATAATTATCCATGGAATATTGTTGTTTTAGCAATGGGTGGTACCGCTTTAGGTAAAGCCGTCACTTCTTCAGGATTATTAGCTACTATCGCTAGTGTCATCCAAAGTCAAGTTGAAGAATTGCTGTTGTTTGGAGTTGTGTTAACCACTGGTATTTTTGTTTTGATTGTTGCTACATTCATTTCCCATACCGTTTCGGCATTGATTTTGGTTCCATTAATGAGTGAATTGGGTGATGTTTTAAATGCACCAAGATTATTGATTTTCTCCACCGCTATGTTATGTAGTGCCGCCATGGGTTTACCAACCAGTGGGTTCCCAAATGTTACTGCCATTGGTTTAGTTGACGAGTTTGGTAATAGTTATTTGACAGTTGGTATGTTTATTAAAATCGGGGTTCCAGCTTCTGTCATTGCCTATGCTATTGTTGTCACCGTTGGTTTTGGTGTCATGAAAGTTATCAACTTTTAAAGTTATATACAAAATAAAAACAAAATACAAAAAAAATGAAGTTACAGAAAAAGTCATAATAATAGTTATGTAAATGATAATACCAATAATATATATATATATATATAAATAAAAAATAAACGAGATTCTATAGAAGTTTGTGATTACTTTTATGTTGCTGTGTCTATTAATTCAAACTCGGCCAATTCTAGTTCCATTGTTTTAGTATGGGCATCACATTCTTTCAACAAACCTTGTTTAGCTGTATGTATTTTTGCCTGTTGTAATGCTTTATAATCGTTAAACAACAATTGGTACTCGTTAGAAATGAAATCAATATGGTTGTTCAATTCTTTTATATGACTGTTCTTCTTATTCATCAACTGTTTCAAATACTTGTTTTCAAATTTAACTTTACTACTTTCCTTCTCCAAATATTCAATCATATTGCTAATTGGGTTCAGGATTTGTGTCAGTGTTTCCATTTGGTTGAGTTTATTCGTTAAAGTTTCAATTTCCGATCGAAGGGAATCGATAACCGTTTGATCATTTTGCTGCAATTGTTGCCAATTAATAGGAACATTCGACAATTTAGTCTTGTTAGCTTTGGCCAATGTTTTGATTTTCTTAACTTCATTAGCGTAAATCAATGTTTGATGACTTTCATCATAATCTATTGGTGACACACAACAAATCATACATGTTTTCGAATTCCCTGCTAAGTTTTCTTTTAGTAAATACGTCAAGACGGATTCACGGTACGGAATAACTGATGATGGATTACCTGATAATAAGTTTATACATCTCCCCAACACTGCCAACGATTTATTGATCAATGTCCCCTCTTTGATTCTATCTTGTTGTCCGTAGACTTTAGTTTTTTGTAATCTTTCTGACCCGGCAAGGTCAACCAACTTAATATTCGAAATCATTTCCTCACTAGCTTCCCCGATACTGCTCGTTTCATCTAGATCCCCGGAACTGCAATTTTCGAATTTGGTTTGTTTCAAAGTCAACGTGATGATAGCGTGGCTTCGTGAGCTTTTATCATTCATCGACGTCGCTGCCGTTGATCGCTGTGAATTCCCCAAATTAAGCAACTTGAGAAACTGATCATAACTTTCAATACTCTGTTCTTTAACATTCTCCACATATGGACCCGTGGTGGGATGTTCACGAACCTTACATTTCTTAGCTGACTTATCTTTATTGAGTAAATCATTGACTTGTTCATTGTAGATTTCAATGTACAGAAACTTCAACTCACAGTTAATTTTCTGATTAATCGACACCTCCATTTGTTTTAGCACATCTTTGATCAACAATGGTATTATCCCCGGTTGTTGTTTATCTCCCATCATGGTGAACGTCTTCCCTGAACTGGTTTGACCATAGGCTAACAAACAAACATTATATCCTTCGAAAAAATGGGATAATAGTTGTGGACCGGTTTTATTATAATATTTCAAATTGTCAGTGTAATTAATGTCTTTTTTATTGAATGACCATATGCATTCGTCGAAATAGTATGTTTTATCATCGTCTTTGGTTTTGCCTCGAGGGTTCTTGAGGATAACTTTTTGTTGTTCATTAGGGGCCATATAAATTAATGATTCGGGTGATTCATTATTGGATGGGATTTCACGTGGTAATAATGGTCTTACTCTGACTGAGACCTTGATATTGTTTGAAGTGTTTGACATGATTTGGTTCTGAGTCAAAAGGAAATCGAAACAGAAAAATACTAAAAAAAAAAAATTTAAAAATTTAAAAATTGTAAACAAACACGGAACAAAACAAAAAAAAAAATCCAAAACACAGTCACGTGAAACTTGGTTTTGTAACTCGGAAAAAAAAAAAATAATAAAAAATTTTTTTTTATTTTTATTTTTATTTTTTTTTTTTTTTTTGGTATGGATGAAGCGAAGAGATCTAACTTTGCAATGTCAGATAAAGTCAAATTCCTTATATTAAATCCATCAACAGAGAATCTCGACAAGGTGTTAGAAAAATCAAATGTCCAATTTAAAAATAATGGTCCTTTTGAATCAACAATCCTCTTAGGAGATGTCCTTCCCCAAAATACCACTCTACCAACAACGACACTTCTCGGATCTACTTATTTCACGGAAGGAAAGCAAGGTCTTTCTGAAGATATAAAAATCGACGATGATTCTGCCAATTTAATCGATGTTGCAGCAAATTTCACATTTGTCAAACCGCCTATGCGGGTAGTCAAAACACTTTCTGGATTCACCATCATGTTTGTTTCCAAACCGACCGAAGAGTTCAGCATACCCTCAATTGACATTGATATATTAGTCACATACGAATGGCCAGAAGCGATTGCCAGATTATGCAAATTGACAACAGTGGGAAATTCCGAGATTGATGCATTGGTGGAGAAAGTCAAACCAAGATATCATTTTGCGGTGGGTAATGATGCTGGTAGATTTTATGAATTGGAACCATTTGGATGGACTACAGGTCACGCTACTAGATTTATTAGTTTAGGAAAAGAAGGATCTGGGGAGAAATGGTTTTATGCATTTAGTTTAGGGAAGTATGACGAACGTCCGAGCAAATTGATAACTAATCCGATAACCACTAAGAAAAGAGTTATTGATGAAGTTGAGAAACCAGCCAATGAACCCATCAAAGAAGTGAAGAAACCGAAAACGGTATCTCCTGATCAATGTTTCTTCTGTTTGGGTAATGCCAATACAGAAACTCATATGATTGTTTCAATTGGATCAAGTTGTTATTTCACCATTGCTAAGGGACCATTGACGAGATCAAATAAAAACCTTCCGTTTTCTGGTCACGGTATAATAATCCCAATTGAACATATTCCTACAATACCACAAGAATCTGGGGCTAATTTGGAACTATTGAAATATCAAGATAGTCTAATCACCGCGTTCGAAGAACAAAAACCAGGCTTGAAATTAATATTCTGGGAGATTAGTAGAGATACAAATATTCATCATCATATTCAGTTTTTACCTATTCAAGACACATACGTGGATAAGTTTGCCAAATCATTGGATTTTCGAACAAAAATAAATAACGAAAAGTTTAAGAAGAATCAAAATTTATCATTTGAGAAATTCACTGATCGTTCAGACCCAAATTTCCAAAAAATATTAAACACAAACAATTACATCTTGTTTACGGTATGCATAAGCAAAACAGATAAAGTCTATTACATTACCTCATTAGATGAAACTCCGATAGATCTACAATTCCCAAGACGAGTATTGGCACATGTGCTCAAGATGCCCGATAGAGTATCATGGGATAAATGTGTTCAACCAAAACTTAAAGAAATGGCAGATTGTGATAATTTCAAGGAATTTTTCCAAAAATACGATTTCACTACATAGACGACAGTAATAATTCCAGTTCACATTTTGTACAACCACAGTCAAAAAACCATTCTTTTAACTCTTTTCTTCTGACTTCAACAGGTTCGTTAGTGTAGTTACCATAGTTTATACACAATTCTTCACCGGGTTCGATATCTCTCAATGTAGTGAAATGCATCTTGTTTTGGGTTCTGGTTTTGATGATGTTTGGTGCACAACTGTGATTGAAGAATGATGCCGATGGATAGACTGAAAATCCTAAAAACTCTTTATCTTCAGATGGATCAGATACTTCTGACCAAATCCCAAATGCATTGGATAGATTTCGGCCAATGATTGCCTTTATACTTTGTTGATTTATAAATGGTTGCAATTCGGGACTGCAAGTGAGTTTGACAAATTTGTAAATATTGATGTATGAATATAACAAGTACGGATATTTTTGAACTTTTTCGTACTCTGACGAGTATAACAAGTCAAACAAAATCATCTCAACTTTAATCGCTTCAGATTCTTCTAAATTTGGATAATTGAAATCGGGGATTTGGGCATGATTACTATGCTTGTACATGTTAAATAGCACTCCGATGATATATTTAATTTCCAAATATTCACTATCATCAATCCTCGGTAACAAATTCTGACGTTTCGATGGTTTCATACTATTTAGTTTAGCTTCCCATACAGTAACTTTATTCCATTCAACCGCATACTCTTGTTCGAGATTAACCGGTTCTTTCGCTTCCTGCTCTGATTTATTCAACCCAGTTAAATAATTCTTCTCCACCTCCAATAAATTCTTCAATAGCACTCCAGTATCATTTTCATTTTGAAATTTCAGTTGACATTCTTCACTACAGAAAAACACAGAAACCATATTCTTTCCTAATTTCTCACTGACTTTAAACTTCATCGTGCTTCCATAAGCATATGCAAAACAAACAGCACATACTTCTTTCTTGAATGGTTTCGCAATGGTGGATCCTACCGGAGAATGACATTGATGAATCACTGTTCCTTTCGGGATCAGTTCCGTTGCGAAACATCCTCTTCCGCCATACTTCGTTTTATCGATAGTGAACCAGGGAGATATTTGGTTGAGAATGGATTCGAGAGGGTATGTGTCGACTAGAGTAGACTGTTCGCTTTCACACATTTTCTGGGATCTTATTGGTGATGATGATGAGATGGGGGTGACAGCTGTGAAAAATTTCAGATGACATTTTTTTTTTCTTCTTTCTTCGGGCTGTCCTTTTTTTGTGGTCCCCTTGAAGATGCGATGGAACGTGGGTCGCACGGAAAAAAATCTGAAATTTAAAATTGTTGCAATATTATTATTAGATTGGTTTTAGATTTATTTTCTTTAATTATATGGTTATTATTTAGTTGTACTTTGAATTGTGTAAACTAGAGAGTAGTCATTGAATGTCATGATTATGATTTGTTGAGAATTGAAGGAAGAAAGTTCTGCCGACGTACATACATAACGGTGTTCGGAAAAAAAAACTTTTTCTTGGTTTTGATGCCACAAAATAATCATCCAGAGCTACCAACCAACAATCCAAAAAAATAAAAAATTAGTTGTTTATTATTAAAAGAAATAATTAGTAGTATAAATAAAAATTAAAAGAATTAAAATTAATAATTAAAAGAAAAAATATTCGAAAACAATATAGTCAACAATTGGACCAGCAAAAAAATGGTAAATTAACACTGAAGTGAAGGAAACAATAAAAAAAAATTAGCTCATAGGTTCACCTAAACACGTTCTTCAGCTTCAGCAGGAATATTAGATTCAGGAATACCAGAAGGAGCAACAGCGGTATCACCCGAATGTCTTGGTGTTTCACCAATAGCTTTCTCAGCATCTTCAGCAGCACCTTCAAGTGGAGCACCATCTGGAGCACGATCTTTTTCATTCTTCAGATGGAAGTGCCAGACTTTAGAGAAGAAATCTTCATCAACGTCATTAATAGCAATCCATGTTAAGATGGTTGGAATGATACCGAAAGTGATTAAATCTAAAATACCATAAAATACAGCTTCAGAATCTGGTTGAATGACATTACCACCTTCACTCAAACCCCAGGCAATTGGGTATAAGATCCAAACAATAAGGAAGAAATAAATAATCAAAATACCAATTGAAGAGTGATTGGAGGAACGGTAAGATCTAGCGGCATCACTGACAACTAAATAAATGGCGAATAATTGGAAAATAACAGCAAAGGTAAAGTATCCCCATTTATAACTAGATTGAATCAAAGCACCAATTAACAAACCCAAGACAAAAACTTCAATAGCAATGATTCTGGTGAATAAGTCAGAGAATAACGAAACAAATTTCTTGAACAAGTTTTCTTCATTCTGAACATCGGTGAATGTAGTATTGGTGATGATTTGGAAAATTGCCAAAACAAGTGGCCAACCTAAGAACCAACCGACAAATTTAGCATAGAAGATTTGTCTCGTACCAGTACCAACATGATGGAATTCAGCTTCAATAAACGTGTAACCAAGATTAGAAGCATACGTGAAATAAGTAAAAGCAAAAATAGCATTTGTAAACAATGGAATAATCAATAAAGCTTTCTTCAATCCAGATTTTCTAGCATCAGTAAATGCATAAATGAAAACATGAATAATTGCTAATAAAGCAAATACAGAAAAAGCAGCCCATAACCAATTACTTCCATGTTCAGTGATATGGAAGTCAAGACCTGGGGTAGGTGGATTGACAGCAACGGCTCTATTACGTTTGACTATCTCGGATACAATTATCGGAGTTGTAGCAGGCATTGTATTTCTTTTTTCTTTTTGATTCTAAGATGAAATTAAGTTATGATTGCAAAATAATAATAATAATAATGGTAAAAAAGCAACAAAATTATGTGATGGTTTAAAACAAAAAAAAGAAGAAGTAAGATGAAATAGGAGAAAATAGGGGTAGATAATAACCCCTATTTATACAAAATAGCAATGAGGGATAAAAGGATTTACGTGACTTTATAGAATGTGGATAGCTAAGAACAAGGGATGAAAAAAAATAGTAATATTGTTTTCTGTATTGTTCAGAAGAAAAAAAAAATCCGGTGTATGTGGATGCAAAATTTTTCTCTACCAAAAAAAAAAAAAAACAAAGAACAAAAAAAGAAAAGCCTAATAATGATGCAGATGATCACACCTTTAGAGCACCCCATTTTTTCTTAATTTTTTTAACTCTGAACAGTGTTTGTATACTATCGTATAGAGATCCCTTGTAATTCATAAGAAGTAAGGTTAGTCTTTACCAGTTTACATTCGGTACTGGTCCCCACATGTTTCTATATTTACCAATTAGTTAGTATGAGTAACTAATTGATGCAAACTTTCAAAACTAGACTATGGTTCTAGAGTTCATACTGTGGATCTTTAAATTAGTAATCATGAAAGCAATTTGAAAATAAAAAAATGCAGGAAATAAAAAAAAAAATCCAGTCATGTTGATTATTTCTTGGGACAATGGGGGGAAACAATAAACCATACACTCGGCCGAAATTAAATGGCGCTAAATATAAAAAAAAAATATCACTCGATTATACATATACCCGTCAGTTCGGAAAATTTTACAGTGTAATATTATTATTATTTTTGTTTTTTCATGCTGGTAAAACATACCTCGAGTCGAATGATTAATGATCCACCTACATGTGGTATTCACAAATATCCAATTGATGATTGAAGACAATTACACTTGGCAAATCGCAAACTCTTGGATTAGTGGCGATGGTGATTCTCGAACCAATTTTTTTGGAATAACCACAATATCATGGATCAATAAATGTTTTCTTGCAACCGCTCAAAACAATTGAAGAGCAAATTTTTAGAGCAGGAAAGGAAAAATTAGAGTTTACACTTTTTTGTTTGTTAGTTTCCCCCCCTCTACTTCGAAACGATGACCAAAAAAAAAAAAAAAAAAAAAAATCAGAACACAATTCCATTACTTGGTGACATATGCATTTACACTTTTTAAAAGTGGGATATATTCCATATCCACGGGATTGTAATGCCGTGTGTATTTGTGTTGTTCATAACCACATGTGTAGAGAAGAAACACTTAGATTTCATGAGATACCGTTGACAACAAGTAAACAATAAAAGCGAATGACAGTCTGTTTTACTCCACATATCAACTAAACTTGAAACGACGGATCATTCGGAACCATTGTGTGTTTATTGCCGGGTATTTCCATTTATAGTCTTCTACAACCGGAATGAGTCTTGACCCCCGGGAAATGAATGCACAAGTTGCAGCCTGGCACCTTTTTGCACCTGTTCATGAATGAAATAGGTTTCGCAGGTTTTAAGAAAAAAGCAAAAACCAAAAAAACTACGAGAACGAAAAAAAAGTTTGATTTTTTTTAATTAAGTTTCATTTTTCATCACCACTTAACACCCAAATCAATCAATCAAGTTGAGACATGGCATCGGCGTCAGCAAAGAAACAAGCAGTGTCCAACACGACCATGCTAAACCAACTTTCATTAATCAGTTCAATCATCAACCTCCTCACCATCCTTTCAATTTTTGTAATCCATAGACCAGCATCCTTCAAACCATGGTTGTTTTTCTCCCTTCCTAGTTTCGTCTTACACTATTCATTAGAGAAATGCGGTCGTCCGAAATATAACGGCAAGACATTGCTTTCAAGCGGTGATGATATTAGATTACCAGGTAGTTTATTCGAGTATTATTTCGATGTGATTTATTTGACTTGGTTTTTCGATATCCTTATGATCTTGACCGGAAGCAATAAAGTTTGGTATTTGTATTTGGTCATTCCTGGATTTGCTATTTATAAATTGAGTAATATCATCTTACCATTCTTGAAGAAGAATAGAAAAGGTCCGGCTGGTGGAAATGATGAAAGTGAGGAATCGGAATCTGATAAGGGCAACAATAACAATTCAGGAACTAGTAGACGTCAACAGAAATTACAAGCTAGAAGAGAAAAGGGACAAGTTAGATATAGATGATAAGTACTGTATGTTTATTTTGTACATAGATGTTGATTAATTAATTTTTCTTAGTTCTCACACGACTTTGATCTCATACATAAAAGCAAAAAAAAAAAAAAATTGGAAAAAAAAACTTCTCCAACAACGACAACCATAATATCATGCCAAAAGTGTCGAATATAGATAAATTCATAGAATTATCAACGGACTTGTTGACATATTATCCAACAACAACAACTCTTTCAATCACGTACACCAATGTCGCCAAGAAACAAGCGCTGAAGAAATCATCATCATCATCATCGACAGATAATAAAACCATATCGAAACCAGCTAAATCTACACATTCTGTGAATTTCAAACTTTATGAACCACATTCTGGGAAATGCATCAAGTATAATACTTCTAAATCGAAAGAATTGTCTCGATTGTTAAACTTCATCGGTCCAAAAGGGGTCAGTAATGATAATTTGCATGTTTTAGGGTTGGCTAGTTTGATGGCTAATGTCAAGTATGATATTGAACCTAATGTTGAAACTACACCTGCTCCAGAACCAGAAGTTGTTGATAAAGAGAAGGATAATGAGAAAGAAAAAGTGGATGCACCAACTAGTGGTTCATCTAAAAAGAAGAATAAAAAGAAGAAGAAGAAGAATTAGAGTAGGTAGATGTTATATATAAAGAAACAATGAATAATTAATAACAAGAACTATATAATATATATATATATATAAAAGTAGATTGATGAAAATAGTAGGACAAAAGAAAGAAGAAGAAGAAAAAAAATATTAAACATTTCAGATTCAAATATATAAATATGAAAATAAGTTTGCAACCACCATCACCAAACTTAGCAAACAAGACAACCAAAAAAAAATAAAAAAGGGCTATATGATGAAATTCTGAATACTTAACAATTAATAATAATAATAATGACAACAACAAAACAAAAAGGTGGGTATGAATACTTAAAAAAAAAAAAAAAATTAATTAATTATCTAAAAAAGCTCTTGAATCTAGAAATTAAACTTTCACGTTTACCAGTATATTCAGATTCTTTCTGAATGTTGTTGGCACTTCCAGATAATGATGTTGTTGACGAAGATTTGTGTTCCGGACTTGATGGATAATGTCCAGGAATTTTTGGTGCATTTGAACCTGTGGTTTCAGTTGCACTTCCTTCAAGGGTTGATTCAGATACATGACTTAACAATACTGGTTTAACTGGTTTATTTTCTTGATAATCGGCAACTAATGGATTTTCCTTAGTATCTTTGGTAGTGATTCCAGAATTGGCAGCAGTATTATATTCAGTTTCATCATCATCTTCATATTTTTCAAGTTTTTCATAATCGGAAGACAGTGGAGGAGATGAAATTGCGGCAAATGATGAAGTTGACGTCAAAACTTGGGTCAATGGTTGTTGATTACTAACTGGTTTAGGAAGTTCTTCACCTGATGCGTGACCTTGAACTGAAGTATCAAAGTCGGAAATTATATCATCTTCAGTAATGACAGATTTAGATGGTGATTTCAGGGAAACTTCGGGATCAACAAAACTTTCATGTTCTTCAACAACCATCACTGTATCTTTAGGTAAATCCAAATCATCTGGTTCACCGGTGGTGGTTTTAACTTCTTCAGCAACAATTTCTTTAGGAGTTTCCTCGTGTTCTTCAGTTGTTGTGGTTGTTGTAGGCACATCTTTTTTCTTATCAGTAGCAGTAACAACACCAGCAGCAGCAGCAGAAGTTGGCTCTTCATCATCATCATCGGTTTCTTCAATGAGTTCATGGGCATAAATGATATTATTGGAATTACCTTGTTCATCATGAACAATTTGAAATTGATCATTTACAATCCATTGATCATCATTGATGATGAATTTGAATACAACATCTTGTTTGGAATCTAACTTGATTTGTTGTAAATATTCTTTAGTTGTTTTAATAGTTGGTAATGATCTTGACCAGTTATCGAAATTACCAGTTATTTGAACCGAATGAATATTTTCATCTATTACTGGCCTAAAAAGTCAATGTTAGTATTGATAAGATCAAAAGAATTGTGAAAATCCCATCCAAATCCCTTAAAAAAAAAAGATTTTTTGATTTTCCCATTCACCACAAAATCAATTGGAACTGATAAGGAATTAAGATGATATTTTAGTAATAGACATACCATTTAATTGTATAAGTATACAATGTCATGTCTTAATTGAAATGAAAAAAAAGTGAATTGGGATATTCCTTTTCGATAAAAGTTGAAATAAAAAAGAAGGAAAAAGGGAAAAGAAAGAAAAAAAAAGTGGTTGGTTGGTGTTATGAAAAATTGTTATTAAAAAAAAAGGAAGAAGAGGAAAAAAACGAGAGAGAACGAAGAAAGATTTTTTTTTCTTTGTCTAATATTGGTGGTGGTAATTATGTATTGGTTTTTTTTTTATATTGAGTGTGGTGTGTATATATTTTTAATTTTAGGTTGTCTGTATTTTTTTTTTTTAAAATGTATTTTGTGATTAAGGATAAAATAACACAAAAACCAAATTAGTAAAAAAAAAAACAGGAAGTGTACGTTTGTTCAAAATAAAACAACAACAACATATAAGTAATAGATAGATAGATAAACGGAAATAGAGATAATCAGAGATACCCGATGAATATTCATTTGGTAGTCACGTTATTGATAGTCAAGTATGAATTTGTACAATATAATTGAAAGATAGATAAGGCTCAATAATTATAAATATTTAAATATATTACGAAAATTACTAAGAAATTATTTTATTTCTAATTTTTCTTTTTCTTTATCTATCTTTTGTATCACTTTATTGTCTTCTATTTGTTATGATGATTATTCACGTTACCTTCCTCCTCTTCTCAACTCATCTCATAACCTGTCCGCCTTCATTTTTATTTTTGTAGTCCTATTTTTTTCAAATTGATTTTTGGTTTTTAATTTTATCCTCCGCCCCTCTTTTGCTAAAAGAATAAAAATTTGTTCTCCTTGCCCACATTTTTCCCCCCCCCTCCTCCCCCTCCGAAATCCACAAAATATTTTTAGTCCTCATCGAAAACAACAAACGCGTGGTGCTTCCATTATTATTATTATTTCTAGTTTCCTTCTACAGGAAAAACATTTCCACCAATCAAATCAATATCTTTGTAAACTTCCGTCCGGAGTTCCAAACTGCGGATACTAAAAATAAAACAATACACAACACACACCCAAAAAAAAGAAAGAAAGAGATTCATGCACATGTACATCCACCAATTTTACTACATAAATATGATGTTTTTTGGAATATAAACGCGTACAAAGTTGAAAAAAATAAACTGTAATATATCTATAATAATAATAATACATACATAAAGACCACTAAAACCATTTTACTCTTACATAAATGGAAAAAATGGCAATTGCTCTATAAACAACAAAACATCCAATTAATCCACCAATCATAGCCCCCATATTCGCTCCCAATCTATAATATTCCAAAACTGCTTCTCCGGTATTCAACAAACATTCAGCACCCGCTTCACCACAACTAAATACTTGATCTTCAAAACCTAAATTAACACAAATCGCAACGGCATATTTCATCGGATTGATATAATTAATAGCTTTGAAGAAATGAGGCATGTACAAGGACATTGTACCACCCATGAAAATCGACAAAATCACCATCGTGGTTAAAATATTAGTGGCGACTCCTAGATGATTGAATAAACTATTGACGAAAATCCCTAATGATTCACCACAATTAAGCGATATAAACCCAGTTCCAAACATGGCGAAAAACATACCTGCTGTTCGTGGTAACCCGACTCCAAAGACAATCAATGCGGCAAAGAAGAAACTTGGAATGATTTCGGTGGGTAATTCGTTGATCAAATATGAAACACCAAATTCAGTGACTCCATAGATTCCATCTCTATATTCTTGATAAAATAAGTCACGTTCAGTTGGGTATAAGGTGATATTGTTGACCAAACCGGCATAGTATAAATTAAGCACTTCTTGGACTAAACCTAATCTGTTACTGATACCATCTTGAGTGTTTTTCAATGGAGCAAAATATAATGTATGAATAATGGCAAGGAAGATCGTTTGACCGGCACGATTAATCACGACATCTTTATGACGGTATGAGGAAATTAATTGTCGTTTCATGATGGTTGGGAAAGTGACAAAAAATGGTAATCTTTGGTAATAGTATTGGGGTAAATCAATAATCTCTTCCAGGTAGGTGACGATACTACTTCCTTGTTTTTTCAATGTGTTTACTTTCCAATGAGATATCAAATCATCAATACGTTTCTCCAGTTGTGATTTATCTTCACCCATTCCTTTAGATACCAAATCCAAGATGTAATCAGCAATATTGTGTCCCTCTGGATTATGATACCCTAAATCACTCAAATAATCAACAATTCCTCTTGAACAACCATCATAAATCACTTTACCACCTCTACCTAACAATAACAATGATCCAAACTTGTAAAACATTTGTTCACTAGGTTGATGGATAGTTAAAATCACCGTGGTGTTGTTCTCTTTAGCTAATTCATCCAATAACGTCAAAATCGTCTCCGCAGTAGATGAATCCAACCCAGATGTCGGTTCATCAAGGAACAAAACTTTTGGACGACTCAATAATTGCACCGCAATGGAAACACGTCTTTTTTCACCACCACTTATACCTTTGACATATTCTGATCCGATTAATGTATCAGCACAATCAGTCAACCCAGTTTGTCTAATTAATTTATTGATAATCACCGGGATATGTGGATGTTGATCTAATGGTAATCTTAATCTAGCTTGGAAGTATAATGTTTCACGAACGGTTAATGTAGCAATCAAAGCATTGTCATGTTGGGTGACATAAGCAGATATTCTGGCTAATTGATCACGAGATATTTCTTGAGTATTATTCAAACGGATTAAACCTTGAGAAATGAATTGGGAAGTACGTGGAAGTCTATTGGATAAGTAATTCAATAATGTTGTTTTACCACTTCCGGAAGGACCCATGATCACATTCACTTTATTGGCTTCGAAAGATGCAGTAACACCATCTAATAATGTCTTGGTGGATTTTGTTTGTTGGAAGATATTCTTTTGTTTGACTTCCAAGAAGATGTTATTGACATTGATTTCCAAACATTGATTATCGGTGATGTAATCTTCTTCACTTGGTATCACTTGTTTCTGATCAATAAGCTTCTCTTTATCTTCTTCTTTTTCGTCGTCGTCTTCACCACCAATTTTGTTCTTCTTGACCACAGCCATTCCGACATCATGAGATTTGATACGGAATGCAATTGCAGATAATACCGCGAATGCAATCACCCAAAGGGATAAATATCCAATCGGAGCACCAAGCCAACCAGCAGGGAACCCCAACAATTCAATTTGATAATCACCTCTATATTCCTGACAACGAGGATCGGTGAAATCATCATATGGACAATTACCGTACCATCCATGAAACTGATTATTCATCAATGCACCAAAAGAATACCAGAAATAAGCAACATATTTCGTCCATCTAACATAAACTGGCATGGTTGCCGCATTCACGAAATACCCACAGGCACTATTTTGGATTTGATATAATAAATTGACCCATAATGCAGATATAGAAATATTAGGGGCAATGGCAAATGTAAGCATCGCAGCATTCATACAACATGATTCAATAAGGAACATAATGGCGAAATAGATCCCAAACGCAGCACCGCCATTTAATTTCAATCCCCACATGAAGAAAGTAATGATACTGAAAAATATCGACATTGGCAAATCTTCTAACAAAAGTTTACCTAATCTTCTGGAAATGATAAATCCAAGAATACTGGTTTGATGTTCTTGGTATTCTCGATAGAAAAATACCCCATCAGTGGACCATAAACGTTCGACTTCAATAAACATCGGCACAAACCCCAACACTTCTAAAGCAACATAAAGCACAGAAATCAAAGATCTGATACCAGCAATGTCATGTCTTGGACGATAAAACATCCAACCAATGGTGATGGAATAAATAATGGTTCCGAAATCAAACACAAACAACGTTTTATAATCACGATATGTCAATTTGAATGTACGCTTGGTTAATACCGTCAATTCTTGCATGAAGGAGATTTTATCTGATTTGGGTTTATTAAATAATTTCAAGTTTTTCCGGAATTGATCTTTTGCGTCGTCATTTTCGTCTGTTCTATATGTATGGTTATCGTTCCACATCTTGACTAATCGATTTATTCTCGCCACAGTTTGTTGTTCCTTCTCCACGGAACTCGTATCTTTGACCGATAAATCCATGATATACTCAATAATGTTCTTCTGTTGTTGATGAGTTGCATTCTCCAAAAAATCAATATTACTAAAATAAGATTCAGCATGACGTAGATCACCGAAATAAATCAAGCGACCACCACGAGTCAATAAACAAATCTGATCAAACAATTCCGTAATCTCAGGTCGTGGTTGATGAATCGATAAAATAATAGTGACCCCATATTCCGGCATGGTTAATTTTTTTAGAACATGAATCAACTTCAAACTCGAAGATGTATCCAAACCAGTAGTTGGTTCATCCAAGAATAAAATCGCCGGATTTGACAACAATTGAATCGCCAACGACACACGTCTTTGTTCACCACCAGATAAAGTAGATGCATGCAGGGAAAACGCCGATACCCATGTATCCCTGAGATGGGTCAATTCAAGCACGTCCAAGATATACTCAATCAATTCGTGTTTCTCCGCCGTGGTCACGTATGGCGGTAATCTCAAGTCTGCCTGAGTGGACAATGTTTCCCACACGGTTAAGCCAGGCAAGAAAACGTCTGTTTGTAAAAGGTAAGCATGTTGGATATGACCAGTATCTTTAGCTTCAGTTTCATATTTGACCAGTCCTGAAAAATGTAAATTTTTATTTTTGACATTTGTACGTTGCGATAAGGTATTCAATAATGTTGTTTTACCACTACCGGATCCCCCCATGATCGCCATGAGTTGGCCACTTTGTAAGTCAAAGGAAATATCATTCAAGATCTTCCCGACATTAGGATCAACCACCAGCTCAGTATCTTTTTGTTTCTGTTGTTGTTGTTGGGCTTTTACTGCCACAGTCAAGTTTCGTACTTTCAAACTGACTCGTTGATCATGTGGAATATTCAAAACAGTAGTTTGTTCATTCATGTTGTAAGTATATTGTTATAGAAGCATATATGAATATATATAAACTATGACAAATAAAAGGGGAAAATAATAGGGTATAAAAATATGGTTTGTGAAAAAAATGGGTTATTTCATGATGTTTAAATAGATCGAAACAATTTATTTTTTTTTTTTTTTTCGTCCTGATTTTTTTCCCTTGTGACAAAAAAATTTTTTTTTTCTGCTTAAGATTTGGGTTTTGTGATACTTAAAAAGCGCAAAATAAAAAAATAGACAATAATGAAAAAAGGGAACAAGGATTAGGAGATCCAAAACCACGCCCATAACGAGCGGAATTTACCTATCTTTGTATTATTAATCTAAAAAAATTTCTTGCCGCTTGGTATATCCAAAATGACTTCTGATTGGAGGGGTCATTAATCCCAATTGATAGTGACGGTGATTCCGCTTACTAATCATCTTCACTATTTTCTTGTATGTTTCTTGCTCTTTTGTTTAAACGATTTCAGTTACATCATATGCATACTGACGGAATTTGCGTACAAAAAAACATTTTCT
This sequence comes from Candida maltosa, assembly GCA_030582995.1. NCBI lineage: Eukaryota > Fungi > Ascomycota > Pichiomycetes > Serinales > Debaryomycetaceae > Candida > Candida maltosa. Next base: position 27,624 of record JAKTXQ010000133.1, read on the forward strand.
GTAACAAATTTTTGTCTTCTCTTTTGTCACTTTTGTTTTAAGCCACGCATGGCAGGATTACTTGCATGTATTCGGAAAACAATTACCACACACCATCAATTGGAATGACATTTTGTTCAATTGAAAGCAACAGAAACTCGATATCGAGTCAACTGGCTTGTTCACCATTGTCGATTATTAATCATCCAGAAAAAAAAGTCTGGATTGTCGAAAGCGCAAAATGGAAAAATACATCCACGAAAACAATAACCAGAGTTAAATTTTGTACAATAGTTACAAAACCAGAAATCCTTGCGGAAAGGAAGCAAGAAAAAAAAAATTATTTCCGAACTTTCTTTATAGATGGCTATACGATATATATAGCGCAAGACGCAATTAGAGTCGATTTAACTATGAAGGAAAAACGCACCCGTCATACGGATTAATAGTTTTGAAGTTCGGAAATGGCTCGCTTTTCGGCGAAATTAATCTTGGCATATTTTTTTTTCACCTGTTGTTGCTTACTAATTATTTTCATCGGAATTTTTTTTTTTTTTTTTTGGGCGGTGTTCCGTCGGGTCTCCATCTACATGTGTAATTTGCGCTATAAGCTCAATTGCACTTTTCTGTGGTTTGTATACTACATACATGTGAAAAATTACTTACTCAAAGACATTCTAGCTAATTCCAAAACACCTTCTTCAGTTTCAGCACCACCGATAAAACCAGCAGCATGAATGAAAATACAGCCTTTAACACCAGCTTTTTCACTCAATTCTTCATCTCTCAAACCTCTTAAATGTTCAGGAAGACCTAATCTGAATTCGAAAGAAGTGGAAGTGACAGAAACAGTGGATACTCTCCATTTACCGGTGGAATCTTTGAATAATACAAATTTGATAACTCCTTCAGCATCATTATCCTTTTCAATGGTATACAAATGTTCTTTCCATGGACAGAATTGGTTCAATACAAGAATTTCTCCAGATTTATCAACATTGAATCTGTTTTCAAAAGCTTCTTGGACAATGGACTTGGCTGGTAACCAACTATTACCATATCCTTCCAATAAACCCATAAAAACGGTACCCATCAACTCGCTACTTTTCAAAAACTGACGATCGAAATCAGCATCAGTACAACTTTCATTCCAACTTGGATTCAAACGAGATACAATAGATGGTAAAGTAATGTTTTTATCAGTGAATTTAGGACGAGCATCTTTTGGATAATTGTTAATACCATTATCATTAGCATCCAAACTTTCAATAAACTCTTTGTAAATCTTATCATACAACAATTCGACATTAGGATTACTATCTTCCAACTTCAACACGTGTTTAATGATATCTTTCCCGAAATGTTTATACACCAAACCAGCAGACGACAATTTGGTGCTGTAGTTTTCATTAAACGTAGTGTCAAATTCACGTTGATGATGGTCGAAATATTTCACACCGTCGTATTTCCCACTGACATCAACCACGATATCACTGGATTCCCAATCAGCTGGGTTTCTGGAACGCACCAATTCGGCATCGGCGTATTGAGGTAATAATTTTAATAAGTAGACCGCGAGGGATTCGTCGGCGTGGAAGGAACCGGAATGGGTACAGATCTTGACCATATTATCTAACTTGATCTTCTTGCTAGCTGACATTAATGTGGAAAACAACAGCAACGTGAAAAATTTTTGAACTCCAAAAAAAAAAAAAAATACACCCAAAAAAAAAAAAAAAAAAAACATAGAGAAA
>JAKTXQ010000134.1:0-15557 GCA_030582995.1 Candida maltosa
TGTCTCCACTGCATGTATATCACGTTGCTGTTGAGTAGCAGATGTTGGGTTGAGGTGATTTATTTGGCTCGGCTCTAGTTGATTCGAGTCCAAGTCAGTCTCTTTTAGTATGCTCAACAGTACCTTTGTACTGATTTTTCGTTGCCGAAATCTAGCAGCGGATGCTTGTTTGGACTTGCCTTGGCTCTTTGGTAGGTTTTGAGGAGGTGCTATGGCCATGGATTTGATACGCTGTAGATGTTGAGATGTTGCGGTGGCGTCGTAGTTCACTGGATGAATGCCATCCAAAAAAAGGTCGTTGACCAATAAACTTTGTCCACTGTCAACTATTGCTGTTCGGATGTATGGGCAATCAACGAGAAAATTTTTTTCTCGTTATTGGTACGTGCACGTAAATTGTTTTTTTCTTTTTTTTTAACTTTTTTCACTGTAAGGTGAATTCAAATGATGTAATATTTTACATGGAAAATGGTAGATGTTGTAACAAAAAAAGTGTAATGTCTGTTATGGTGGTGAATTTACGGTATAATTATCACAAGTCTAGTGTATAACAAATTTCTTCACATCAAAATAAACAAGAATAGTCGTTTTTTTACATTTCCCCCTCCTTTTTTTTCAGTTTTTGTGTCGTTAAAATCAATTTGTTTTTTTTTTTTTGTGAGTTCGTTTTCTCAATCGTTGAGATATGTATTGTGTAGATCTTGATTATTCTTTTTGAAGTCCATACACATACATAAAAAAAAAAACAATTAATCATGTCACAACCTTCAGGGGCAACACCTTTCCTAAATTCAGTATGCCCGGGTTATACCACATTGGACGATAATGTCCATTATCAATTGCAAGAACTACCGAAAACTTGTCGAGAAATCCCGTGGCCAATATCAACCACAAGTTCAACACTTAAATTAGATTCGTCGTACTTGAATGTAGCAAGACCACCGTTAAACCGAAACGAATCAACGACATATGTTTCTTTACCGTATCATGTGACCGATTTGTTTGACAAGATTGTGAAAAATAGTGAAAAGGGTCAAGAGGGTTATATGCATATTGGGGCAAATATCAATCCATTAATTCATGATCCGTTCAAAATCATAGGTCTCAACCCAGGGTGTATGACAAGGATTATCAATTTAAACAAGTCAAAAAACCCGTTTGCCGATAATAAAACATTATCATTCAACAAACTCAAGAATAAACTTTTTGTTAAAAATGATAGCTTACAAGATCTACATAATGGTCCATTTAAAATACTACACTCCAAATCGTACGGCGCAGCATCCAAACTTCTTGTTTCCACCCATGTTAACGTGTTGAATGTATTTGCATTGAATAGAAATTCAGAATTTATGAATGTGAAGAAATTGAAAAACTCGACTCAAGGGGATAGCGAGAACCCTACTCCACCGACAGAGAGGTTAATCGAAGATCCAATACTTCGTATTCAGTTTAACGAAGATGCTATAATCACGTCCGTATCCACATTTGAATTAAACGATGAACCAATTATCGTGTTGGGATTCCATTCTGGTGAACTTGTGATTATCAAATTGAACGAACTGAAATATCAAATATTCGATGCGTTGAAAACTACGGAACATAGTTTAGAAGTTGGTGCCGTGACCACCATCGAAGTAATCCGTCATCCAAATTATGAATTTTTAATCGTGGCAGGGTTTTCCAATGGGGAAGTGATTATCCTCAATCCGTATGGAGACATGGAAAATAACTATACTAAAACCATCATCGATAAAGACGTATCAGCAACTTATTTCAAGAAATTCGACTTGAGTCCATTAGGTAAAATCGACAATTCGTTTTTATTAGGACATTTCCGAGTCAGTCATAAACCAATTACCGCCATTAGTTCCACCTTACCAATCAACAAACCATTACAATCCCCGGAATCACAACCTTTAGTGCTCGCAATTGGTTCCGCAGATGGGTTTGTGCGATTTATTGATTTCATTTTCACATTTGATTTTAATTACGGTGATAAAAAACATATCATTGTCACAGATATCCTTTCAAATTATTTCAACACTGGTATTACCGATATTGAGTTCTCACCCGATTTCAAGTTTTTCTGTGTTGTTGGTAAAGGTGACTTGATTGAAGTTTTCAAGATGAGTTATTACAACGTTAATGGGTTGTTGACCAAGAAACCGGCTCGTCGATCGAGAAGCGGTACCGTCAATAGTGTTAATTCTGGTAATGGTAGCACTACTGCTGGTGCCACCATTACTGAACCTCGATTGACAAGCTCGCGCAACACGAAAGAAGTTTATCCACCATTGATTAAAGATATACGAGTTGTCGGTAGATTTAAAGGACATACCAATATGGTCAAATGTATCAAGTTTATGCTGGATAAAGTAAACTCACTGGTTTACAAATTAGTTAGTTGTGGCTATGATGGGAAAACCATTGTTTGGGAGTTTGATTACAAGGCATTACCCAAAGTCAAAAAACTCCATCCAAAACCTACAAACCCACCCCAAAGAGAAGGAAGAAGCAAGACGGCTCATGAGAGAAAACCTCATTTACTTAGTCCAAGTCCATTACGAAGAAGAAAACCACAACACACACGCAATAGATCGCTTGATGAAGGTCCGAATACGGCCAGTATGAATATGATTTTACATGACGATGAACCGAAATCTTCTCTTTCCACAGATCAGATCCAGGTTGTGGTTTCTCTTTACAAGTCTCTTTATGATGTTAGGTTGAGAAAACATTACCATAAAAAACCGGTTAAACCAGTGATTATATGGTCTATAGTCAGTGATAAGCTAGTGCCTTCTATAGAAGTCCCATTGGTGAGTATTGATTTGTCAAGTTTTGTTCATGACGGTAAGATTGATTCGTTTTATTTCGATGATTACACTTTTTGGTGTTTTGCTAAAAATGGTGATCTATTTAGATATGTAATTATTAATTAGTCAGTAATTATTAAACATCGCTCCATCTAGTCCGAATCCCAAATCCTCTTCTAGCTTTATGTATTCAGATTCTGAAGGTTTAGCCAAGTCGTGATATAAATGCATGGAGTTTGTTGAGTTGGTTGCTTCTAGATTTGAAAATGAGAAATCATTTAATTCTTGAGGTTTAGGGTAATCTTCTTCAATTTGTGGTGTAGCCATGTTAGTTTCCAAGTTGGTGTATGGTGTTTGAGATATATCCATATAATCTGAAGGTGTTTGTTGTTGTTGATGATGATGTTGCTGTTGTTGTTGTTGCTGTTGTTGTTGCTGCTGTTGTTGTTGCTGCTGCTGTTGTTGTTGTTGCTCTCGTTCTTGCATTTGTAATTGTAGTTGTATCTGTTGTTGTTCTTCAATTGGTTTTCTGACAAACTCTCTGAAATTTTTCACTTCATCTATAATTAACAGTTTCATATCATCCAAACCATTGACATTTTCAAACGATTTGAAATCAAACTTCACTTGACATTCAGGTTCATCTCTTGGATCATGCCATACTTCCAAATATTTATGACGTAAAGCTTCATCGACGGTTATTCTTTCATGAGGATCCAAAGTTAACATTTTTTCCAACAAATCCAATGCTAATGGGTTTGCGTCGGGGAATAATTGTTTATAACTAACTTTCCTCATAATTGGTAATGAACGAACATAATTTTGTGCTCTATGGGATCCAATTCTTTGTAAGGTAGATTCTGGTGGCGTACCTAAAATCATCAAGATTTGGTTTAATTGATCAACATAATCTTTGCCTCTAAAAATTGGTTTACCACCTAATAATTCTGCCAAAATACATCCCACGGACCATATATCGATAGCTTTTGTATAATTGGTAAAACTCAACATGATTTCTGGAGCTCGATACCATCTAGTGGCCACATATTCAGTCATAAATCCAGCATTTTCATCGGGATTTTCCGAAAACCCTCTAGCCAAACCAAAATCACAGATTTTCAATTCACAATCAGCATTGACTAATAAATTCCCTGGTTTTAAATCACGATGTAAAACATCAGCTGAATGAATATATTTCAACCCACACAACACTTGATAAATAAATGATTGATAATGCAGATCAGTCAATGGTTGACCTGATCTGATAATTTGATGCATATCACATTCCATTAGTTCTTCATATAAATATATCTCATTAAACTCACCAGTCATTGGATTAGGAATAATATCTAAATCATATAAACAGGTAATATTTTTGTGACCTCTAAAAAATTGTAACAATTTTAATTCTCTTAAAGCACGTTTACATAAGATTTTTTTAGTGAATATATTAGTAATTTTCTTAATGGCAACATAAGAACCTTCAGATGATGAATTGTTTGAATTATTGGAGTTTTCATTTTCATTTTCATGATTTGGATCTTGATATTTTGCAGAACAAACAATACCATAAGCCCCATGACCCAACTCTTTTAAAATCTTGAATCTACTATCAATAATAAATTCTTGATTATAAACTTTATGAACAGATCTTCCATAGAATATATTATTATCATTATTATTATTATTATCAATTTCAGATTGATTATTACTCATATTTGAATTTAAAGATGAATGAATGGATGGGAGTGTGATTTATAATTTTTTTTTTTTTGTTTTTGATTTTTTTGCACTGAAATTTTCTTGTGTTGTGTGATTCAAAATTGAAAAAAAGGAGTTTGAGACGGAAGGAGGGCGGAAAAACCAAAAAATAATGAAAAAGACTTTTCACACACCAATTCTAGATCTTAATACAGAAAGAAGAAGAGAGATGTTTAATTGAAAAAAATTTGTTGATGAAAGATGTTTATATATACATCTCTTCTTCTTCTATGAATATTATTTTAATTTTATTTTTCAATAGGGTTTTATTTACTTTAGTTTATTTATTTACTATTATCTATTTTTAGTAACAAAGTACTAAAACAATAAAAAATTATTAATATCGTATAAATTGAATAAACATTTACTTTCAAGATCAGCACCCTCAAAACCAATACGTAAATGAATAAACAACAGTTGATGCCGTTCATTGTTTTAGTCTCATGAGATAGCACAATGTTTAAATTAATATAAGGAGAAATACCACATGTCTCTTTCGTCCCCCCCAAGAATTACGTAATATAATTACAAAATCACCTCTTCTACTCTTTTTTTTTTCTTATTGTATTAATGATGTCATACACAAAACAAGGTCTTCTTAAAAAATAATTTTTAACGTATAAACGGCTTTCACTTTATTATTCTAAAAATAACTTCCTTTCAAAAAAAAAATAATGTAGACCAATAATTTAATTTCAATTTACCGTAAACGGTTTATCGAAAACAACAAAAAATACTTTTCTATTTTTTTGCTCCAAAATTGCAGCAAAAAAAGAAAAAAACTTTTATTGGTAATTATTGGATACAAAATATTTAGTTAATTGTTCTAACCCCTTTTCAATATCTTCGGTGTTATTACCAAACCCAATTCTCAAATACCCTCTTCTACCAAATACTTCTCCTGGAACAATTAATGTTTTATACTGTTCAACTAAATCAACACACATTTTCATAGTATCAATACCATCTATATTCACTTTAACAAAACAAGTACTACCACCTTGTGGTTTAACCCATGACAACAATGGGGTATTGTCAATATATTTCCCAAGAATATCAAGATTGGTTTTACAGATGTTGTAACTACGTTCAAGAATCTGTTTGTAACTGGTTAACGCATACGTTCCAGTTATATCATCAAGTGTACTAACAGATATGGTATTGTAATCTCTTTTAGAGTACAACTTGTCAATAACCTCTTGATCTTTAGTGACCACCCATCCTAAACGCAAACCAGCCAATGAAAATGCTTTTGATGTGGATGAAGTGGAAATTGTCTTCTTATATCTGTAATTGACAATGGATTTAGGAGGATCGACACTGGAGTGATATAACGGACGATAAACCTCATCACACAAAATGTAGATATCCGCTTTGGAACAAATTTCAACAATTTCACGCATAATTGCATCTCCCCAAACAACACCGGTTGGGTTATTTGGATTATTTATGATAAGAAGTTTTGGACGATTTTCGTTGATTAACTTCTTCAATTCTTCCAAATCTGGTAAATAATTATTTTCAAAATTCAAACGCCAAGGAATCACGTTTTGAGGGTTCCCAGAAAATACTTTGGACACCGACGCCAACTGTTGATAAGTTGGATCAACCACAATAACTTTATCCCCTTCGTCGACCAACGCATATAATGTCAAAAAATTGGCACCAATAGCACCGTTGGTAGGAACAATATCTTCTTTAGTGACATCTCCACCTTCATCATTGTAAATCTGGGCAATTGCGTTTTTCAATTCCGGTGAACCTCTGATATGACCATAAGTCAACTTGGTAGAAAATAATTTTTGTTGTAATTGGTTGAGTGATTCTTGTGATTGACCAGAAATTTCGTTGATACTTATAGACGCAGTACAAGTTTCTGCCATGTTGTATTCAATACATGTTTCATAAGCATCCATATATTGCTCAACCGCAAAATCTTCTTGTTTAACCATCGTCGTTGATATGTTGTAGTAGTAATCTTTCTTTCTTTTTTCATTTTTTTTTTCCGTTTTTTATAGTGGAGAAAAAAAATTCCACCTACCCTCCCAAATTAGGAAATATATTCCATGCATGAAACAATTTAGGAAATCAATTTCGCTACAACTTTTTCTGTGCCTTGGGTGAAGATTACCACCCTCTCCCAAAAAGCAGATCTTTGCAACTAATGGAAATATAAAGCCGCCCCAGTGCTGTGGACGTTGTTTCCCGCTTGCGGAAAATGTATCTTATCAACATTCATCATTTTCCGTTCTGTGTCAATATAACCTTTTTAAAGTTGAAACTTGTAATAGCATCTACATTTAGTCATTGTAGATGCAATTACTACATCCTTGTGGAGAAGTCAAAATCTTAAATGGTGGATAATGAAAACGGAAAATGGACGGAAGAAGAATTGTTCTCATAGCAATTATATACAAAAAGTTTAATGACGGAATTCAAATTAAGGTATTCATTCAATATCCGTTTAAAAAAAGAATAAGGATAATAATGTCCAGTCATTGTTATCAACAAAAAAACAATAGAGGCAAAGTAATCAATCAATCTTGCAGTTACGGAGTTTCGTTTTTCTTTTTTCTTTGCATTTATCTTGATGAAATGTCACATGGCGCTTGTACATTTCCACTCAAATTTAACCTTTAAAGTTTAGTTTTGTTTTTGTACTTGGCAAGTAATTGAACAAGGCGAATTAAAAGGATGTTTCGATAAACAACAACTTCAAAAAAAAAACTGTAACCGAAAAATAGTTGCTAATAATATTTTTCGGATCTTACGCATTGCAAATGGAAACGGATAATCACAAAAACAAGAGAACGCAAAATTTATAAGAATCAACAGAAGTACGATAGATGAAATAGAATAGGATGGTCTTTAATATTACTAATATGCTTATAAATATTTTAATAATTAGACCAGGTGGGTTATGCTTTTACTTTTTCGTGTATTTTTCTTTTATTTAAGAGATGCTTGGATTAAACATTACGTAATTATAGTTACGAAATGTTTCTTGGAAATCCAAGAAATATCAAAATCCACCAGATAATAAAAGAGAGAACGCCTTCTTGGTACGCTACAATTATGGAAACGGACACCTTGATGACAAAAAGACAAGAAAACCATTGACAAAATAATAATAATAATAATAGAAGTCCCGAGGTTAGAAATAATACATCAATATTATTTTTATTTTGTTTGGCTGGTTTTTTTTTTTTTTTTTTGATGATCTTTGGCCAAGGTGACAATTTTTTTTTGTTTTCATTGTATGTTATTATATTCATTTTAGTCATTTCCAAAAAGACAGGAACAACGAGATATGCAGATTAATGCAAGTGAATATTCTACAGTAAATACGATATATTTTTATTTTCTAGATTCATTTTTTTTTTTTTTCAATTTATTTTTCACAGGTACACCAACAGACAAATATTTTATAATAGTAAAATTACGTAAGAAATAATGCCCAACAATCCGCGGTTTGTATATTTTCTTTCTTTTTTTTTCAATTAATTTGACTCCTTTTTCGTCGAGAGACATGAGGTTAGATGAAATAAAAAGAAACTCAGTATAAAGATCTGAAATTTTGACAGCCGATCTTACGAAAAAAAATTGCGACAATGTTGCATTGAAAATTGATGCGAAAAAAAAGGCGTTTTGTTTTATTTAATTTGAAACTGGAAATTTTTTTTTTTGATTGTTATTTTTCTTTTTTTTCTTTTTCCAAAAGTTTTTAGTCTGTCGTTTTTCCGAATCTAAGTTTTTTAATCTAAACGTTTTGTAACCCACGTTATGCTGGGTCTGGTTAAGTAGAAGTAGAAGAATTTTTTTTATTTTTTGGGGTGGGAAATTGCCTGATTACACAAGAACGTATTTCCGAAACCAGATAAAACCAAATACCGTAAAGAGAATCTCATAACCAGATTAAGAGATAATGTAAGAAATATAATAATTATTTCCCTTATTATACTTGCTGACCATCAATGATTGCGTAAAATTACTGTAATGCACAAAAAAATAAAATAAAACCAAAAAAAGTTCATAATTAATTTATAATATTAATAACTATTATAATGAATTATAATATCCAACTTTTTTAATTTTTAAAGTTTTTGACCTTGGAAGAAAAAACAAAAAGAAAAAATTTCTTGTCAATAATCTTTTTAAACCCAAATGCATGTCCAGCTCTATTTTCAAAATTATATATAAATCTACATCAACACCTCTTTTTCTTTTTTTTGGAGTTTTTTTTTGGAAAAGATTTGTCATTTTGTTTTTCCGTCTAAAACGTTTACCCTTAATTACTCTTTTATTTAGAGTTGAATAATTATTTCAAAGAAAAAAAAACTTCATTGTTTATATTGAATACAATTTGAAGTTTAACTTATTTGCAAAGTTCATTGTTTCTAAAGGTTTTCATTTTCCGTCACTATCATTGATACCATTTAACCTTTTAACTTTGATCCTGATAATTTCAATTACACTGATTATATAATCGAAACCTCCTTTAAATATCATTCATTTTTTATTTTATTTTATTTATTTGAATTACTCCATCGTTCATCCCATTTTTCAATTGAAGTTAAAAATATTTCCCATATAGATATAAAAAGCCAACTCAATTACTCCCCCCAGTCCAGATTTTTTTTTTCTTTCATCCTTATCAAGTTAGATATTTTCTTTTTGTTCATTATTATTATTTTCTTTTAGTACAAATAATACTTCAAAAAAAGAAAAAAAAATAAAAACCTCCTTTTTTTAAAAAAATAACTTAAAGTATAATAATAATATTTCTTATCCCCTTGGGTTCATAAAGATCTCAACTTTTTTCAATACCTAAAAGAAAACCGATCTTGGACGCCTAAACAAAAATAAAAAAAACCAAACCACCAACAGAAAAAAAAAAATATTCGAACATTCAATTTTTTTTTCTCCGAATTATAATTATATTCAATATGGATTCAAATAAAGATAGAATAGAAGATTTGGCTTCTTTATTCCTACCAGACCTTTTAAATCCTTCTACTGCTAATTCACCTCCAAATCCAAACACCTCAACCGTATCCCAATCTGATGACTATGTGAATAGAAATGATACCCCATCCAATTCAAATAATAATACCAATACGAGTAATACCAACCAACAACCAAGTAGTTTCCAAGATTTTTTAAGTAACAACAACTTTATCAATAGATCAAATGATATAGATCAACAACAAGTCCAACAACAACAGTTTTCTCATATCAACCATTATGCGCCATACCTATCGTATGATGCGAACCCCATGATGTCCCAACCATTGATGAATTTCAATCAACCAATGTACCAACCACCAGTTCCTCAACAACAAAGTTCAAGTTTCCCAAGAGCTACTTCTTCCTATTTGAATAACAAATATTCTAATGATTATGACGAATGGCTTGCCAGTGCAAACAATAGCACCACAAATTTAAACAGCCTATATCTGCAACAACAACAACAACAGCAACAACAACAACAGCAACAACAACAACAGCAACAACAACAACAGCAACAACAACAACAGCAGCAGCAGCAATTATTATTACAACTGCAAATATTACAACAACAACAAGCTATGCGACCTGGAACTCCCGAGTTACAGTCGTCATATGATGTGAAAAGTGGATCATCGACACCAAAGAAGAAGAAAGCCAAGGGGAGAAAACGTGACATGAGGAATCTTGAAGTGGAGATTGATTACAAATCGAGTAAATTGAAACGATTACTTGATTTCAAACAATCGGGGACGATATCTTCCAATGATTACAAAATCATTGATAAAGATAACAATGAAGTATCGATTGATTTTAATGGGTTTTTAAATGGACGATTTTTAACTAATGATATTGATAATAACAATTACATATTTACCAGAAATGAACTTCACCGCAATGATGATGAACCTCCTCGAGTGGCAAACAAGAAAGAAGATCCGAAAGTTGTTTCCTGTTATAGAAGAAATTACATTCAGATATCGGTCAATATGAATATTCATGGGTTTAAGAATGATGATTCGAAATTGTTAAAGTTACAAACTAGTGAATATGGATATACTACAACTAGGGTTATCAAGTATTTCAAGATTGAAATTCTTGCCGCGACGAATATCTCCAACAACAAAAGTGTCCCGATTGTCATCAAGAATGATCCGAAAGATTTAGAGAAGGAAAGAGAAAAAGAAGCTAAAAAATTACATTTCCATGCCAATTATGAATACAAGGATGATCTAGTGCAACCAACATTCATCAACACCCACGAACACGTGATTATCCTTAATGACGAAGTGATTGAAAATGGTGCCATCGACAAATATTTCGTGGTGAAGAAGTTGCAATTCAAAAATGCCACTCCAAACAATGGTAATTTGACATTCCAAAACTATTACCATTTGAAAGCGAAATTGAGTTGTATTGTGGCCGATATTTATTACGATGATTATGATATTGATGTTGACACCGAAGGGGGTAACAATAACAATGAAATCTTGTTGGGTGAGTTGGTGAGTGAACCGATCATTGTTCGTGGTCGTAATCCAAGTTTCTATTCCGAACGGAAAGATATTTTAATCAAAGGCAGATTAGCTGCATCCAAGAGGTCATTCAAAATTTCTGCTCAAGCGGCAGCACAACACAAGGCTGTTGAACATGATGAAGGTGAAGATGATATGATGGAGCAAGACGAGCCAGATGATGATATGGGTAATGCTATGGGAGACGACGACGAAGATGGTGGTGGCGGTACCACAAATGGTCAGGAGATGCAACTCCACCAAGCAGTTGAAGAATCACCAATCTCGTCAGTGAATGAAGACGAGAAAGATGTTTCCCAAATCCCACCGTTGTCATATTCAACCAACCAACTAGCTATAGATGCTAAATCTGTGGACAAGTACAAGTACTATCCGATCAATAATGTCTATTACCTCCCGCCTATCAATACGGTTTATTTCCCACACAGAGCTCATCATCAGTCACAAAGAGATGATCAAGATCTGCTGCAGCCAAATCCAACGCAACCGCAACTGCAACAACCAGCGCTTCCACCTCAACCACCACAGTTTGTTTCTGAACCACGCAAAGGGTCGAATGTTTATTTTAAGTAAATTAATGTATCTAATTGTAATGTATTTAATGTAAATGTAAATCTGTCTTTCTACACGAGTAGTTCACTAGGTAACTAAAAAGAGAAACAGAAACGCTACCCATCGTTACATTCAAACTCGATTCAAATAATTTATTCAAACTCTCATTATATCTAAACATCAAAGCGACCACTAACTACAAATTTATTAAAAATATCAATTCCAAATATAAATTCACCTGTTTGAACCTCATCTTTGACAGTAATAGCAGCTTGCACTCTTCTATTCAACCGATTCTTTTGTCTTTCAGCAACAATTTCTTTACGTCTTGCCAATTCTTGTGTATCAGGGAAATCACTTTGCATAAACCCAGGAGGTGACTGGATCTTATCGAAAATCTGACTGAGTTTATCATCGAAATTACCAAAATTCTTCACTTCTTCTTTATCGACCTTCTTAAACGCGACATATTTCTTCTTGTCCTTGATGTTATTCTGGCGCAAAACTTTCGTAAATCCATCAGGTTGATAATTCTCATTACGAACAAAATCACTGACATCCCATCCAATTAACTTCACAGGGTGATTCCTGAAATTGATCTTGAATATCGGATCGTTTTCGTATTTGTTGATGTAGAACTGGAGTCGGTATTGTCGTTGTTGGTTGGGGGTGACTAATTCTGGTGGAATCGGAATATGGAAAAAAGTTGCGTCGTCGGTAGACTGGTTTAAAGTTGAAACTTCGTCTTCTGAATTTGAGTAGCAAGTGGATGCATCGTGTATATCAGATGGAGATAAACTAGAATATACCTGAACTTTACCTTTATCATCCCTTTGGTCAGTTGTTTCCGACTCGATAACTTCCGACTCAACAGTTTCAACAGCTGAAATGAGTTTCTATTTAGGTTTATTGTGAGAACAAATATTTTTATTCTCAGAAATTAAATATCACTTATAAAACAGCAATAATAAAAGATATATATAAAATAACTTCAACTTAATAAAAGAAAACTATATAAAAAAAGTGAAAAATTTTCACTTGGGAAAAACCCGAACTATATACTGGTTAGGTTTCATCGAGTATCGAGATACAAAATGAGACAATACTGTAATTTCATTGGTAAGTACGTGATTTATCCTGTATGTAACACTTTTGTGAACAAGCAAATTTTCATCTCATTATTGTAACTCACGTACTTTCTCCTCTAAAAAATTGGATTTCGATTCCAAGAATTTTATTCTCTCTAACAATTGAGCATTTTCGAAGTTTTTCATTTTATACAATAGTTGATACGTTTCCGCTTTTTTTGTGAGAACAAGGATATTCAGCGATGTGGTTTTTTGTATTTTAGCAGATGTCATGGGTTGTACAAGTAGTGATGATTTCTTTCTTTTTTTTTTTTGTTTATTTCTTCATTTTTTCATAAACAGGAATTGTAGTAATATTTATAACAAATAGATACCTTGGGTTTTGGTTTCATCGTTTGTGTGTGTATGAATTCTATGTCGTTGCTATTGTTAACTTTTTTTTTTTTTGGGGTAAATCATTCCACAACCTTTACCACTCGGAGTTGTCCGCCGAAGGCTTTGTCCATTTTTCTGGCGAGAACAATAACAAAAGAGGACAAAACCTTCGGCGGACAAGTGTATTTAGGGGAAAAAAATGCGAATTTTTGGTTTTTTACAGTCGGTCGTCAAAAGTGTGAACTAGTGTTGTTCTAAATAACAATAAATATTATATTAAACAATAAACAACAGATAAATCTAGGTCCACACATTTAATTTTACAGGTAGTGGGAGACTAAATACTCGCATTTTTTTTCCTAAATAGGTTCAGACCGACTTTGAACGTTAGTTGTGGAATGGTTTATTTACAGTTGGGTGTTTTAAATATAAAACTTTATTTCAAATAATTTTGGTGTAAGCACACAAGAAAAAATTTGGAAAAAAGTTTCATATTTAAAACACCCCACTGTAGTGCCCGACCCCTGCAGATAATTACCCAACATATTTCGCTACATTAATTTAGCGGCAAGGGTTTTTTTTTTAAAAAAAAATTATTTCAAGGGTTCCCTTTTAGTGTAAATATGTGTAAGTGGAGCATGTGTGTAAAATTGTTTTTTTTTTTTATTATTTTACAATTTGATCATATCCACCTAATTAACTAACTAAACAATGTTTGGCGAGAATGTGCAAATATTAACTGATCAAGGTTTTTTGTTTTATGATCAGATTACCCCAGAATCTCGGATTCTGACCTACAACAGGTTACATGAAACCCTTGAATATCAACAAGCAACAAAACTCCAAGAAAAGATTATTGATAAATAAGAGTGGTTGGGAATTGGGTGATGAAGATTATTTCACTTATGATGGAAGATTCAGATTGGATCGTGGTTATTTTAAATTGAGTCATAACAGTATGTTATATTGTCAAACTTCATCAATGAGAAAAGACGGAGTTAGATGGAAATACACTTGAGAGGAAGAACCTACAGGTACTGATTACTACAAGAACCATCCATTGCCAGAGTTACTTGAGTTGCTGAGAATAGGGTTCAGATTAAATTATCGTGCTGAAAACGGAACAGTTGGTGATGCATAAGTGAAGAAAGAATTAATGGATAGTGTCGGTCTCGAAGATGAAGATGAATTTATTTGGTTTTTGAAATTCGTGGGTTTATTCCTTTCAACTGGAACACTCTCTTCAGAGCGTCGCCAATACAGAAGTGAACAAGCAGAACTCACTGCAATAATTTATCATCAA
This sequence comes from Candida maltosa, assembly GCA_030582995.1. NCBI lineage: Eukaryota > Fungi > Ascomycota > Pichiomycetes > Serinales > Debaryomycetaceae > Candida > Candida maltosa. Next base: position 14,441 of record JAKTXQ010000134.1, read on the forward strand.
AAGTAACCTTCAAATGTTGTTTTTATACGCAATGTCCTTTTGGGTGCAGGTTTAACAGTTGGCGAAGGACACGCTACTAAAGAGCACATACTTGCTGCTGATTATCATAGGTATACAAACTTGGCAATTATGTTTGCTGGAGATGAATCTGTTAGCTTCACCAGGTTTGACACAAATGAAATTGGTAATAATGGTCATTTGGAAAATGAACCACCTCCTCAATATAATTATGACGTGTCCCACACGATTTACGATGAATCTAATATGTTTAGGGTCACAAAAAATTCCTGGGTTGACTTTTTCAGTAAGAATTGGGGTGATTTATATTTACCACACAAGAAGGAAGTTGCTAGTGTAAAACCATTCCCACATTGGTTTTGGGGCTTGAACAGGGATCAATCACGTGCTGTTTTGTATGGTTTATCAATGGCCGTTGATAGAGAATTAAACGAAGGTGAAATATTTACGTCCAGTATCGAACCAAGGGACGATATCACCAGATTATGCTGTCAAGCAGGATATTCTTCCAATTTTCAATTAAATTATGTTGCTGGTACTATTTCTGGGTATCAAAAGAACAGGTCAATAATTAATGTTCCACAGTATGATTCTTTTCCACAAGAAGACAAAGTTGGATGGGTACCAATTCGTTCCACACAAGATAATTGGTTAGTCAACAGATTCAAAAAAGTATCAAGTACTCCAATGGACCCAGGTGACCATATTCTTAAATTTAGATACACTGGAAAATGTTGGTCTATTGATGTTCCAAATCGGTACATATTTGTTAGAGTAGTTGATTCTACTACTGGTAATGTGATGAGAGCTTCGAGACCATTTATTGTCCTAGGGGGCAACTAGTATTGGAAAGCCTAAAATAAAGGAAGCGGGATTTATCTTTTATAGCTAAATATTGGATCAATCTTCATAGAAATTAATTTATATTAATTGGATCTATAGTAGTTTATCTAATGAAATTCTTCTTTGCAAGTATGAGGATTGGTTGATTGAGTGAAACTGTCGATGTGATTTAATTCACGTTGTTTGTAGAAGATATTTTTTTTTTTTTTTTTTTTTTTTTTCCCTCTGGGGAGACGGTCACCGACGAGCAAAGGCG
>JAKTXQ010000134.1:15577-28126 GCA_030582995.1 Candida maltosa
ATTTTAAATATTTATTTATTTTTTTTTTCTTTTTTTTTAGAAAAATTTTTTTTTTTTTTTTTTTTTTGTGTCCCTCTGGGGAGACGGTCACCGACGAGCAAAGGCGAAGAATAACAAGGAATCAGCACTTTTTTTTTAAAAATCATTTTTTTGTGTCAACTTCATTTTTATCCAAAAATTTTAACCAGAATTTTGGGATGTTTGCACATCGTCGTCGAAGAAAAAAAATGATGTTATACGCAATAAAATAATTTGACAATAAAGCTGTAGTCAATATTGGAAACTAAGTTAAAGTGGTTGTAAATGATTTGCGTGCGTTAGGAGGTAGAAAATTACAGATAATAGTAGATTTTATATTCAGTATGACTGGATGTATAACTGATTGGAGATCTTATAATATTATTATTGAGCTCGTTTGAACTGAAGAAGGGAAAAGAGGAAAAACCTGTATATAATAATTCTATTATGAGCGAAAAAATTTCCTCTCGTTGTACGAAGATGAAATTATTTCGTAGGTTTGCATATAACAACTTCAATGTTTAATATTTTTGTCCATGTCGCATTTCTCTATGTCCATCAATCGACGGCGCTCCATCTAAGAACCACCCAAAACATAGTAAACAGAGTGAACTATGTTCAATAATAAATCAGGATTCTATATTGACTACATAGTTTTCTAAACAATTGGTCTTTTGCAGTATTTTTCAATCCTGTATATAACTAATTTATTCCTTAATCAAGATCGAAGCAGAACCCATACCAGAACCGATACACATAGAAGTTAAACCAAATTGACCAGGCTGTAATAATCTTAAAATCGTGGAATACTGGCGGCACCCACTCTGACCCAAGGGATGGCCTAAGGAGATTGCTCCTCCATTAAGATTCAATTTACTTTCCGGGATGTTACATTGTTCAGCAGAGTACAAGCATTGAGCTGCAAAAGCTTCATTGATTTCGAAAACATCAATGTCGTCTACAGTCAAGCCAGTTCTCTTCAAGACTTCTGGAATAGCGTAGGCTGGACCAACACCCATGATTTCGGGTGGCACACCAGCAGTAGAGCAGAGAACATACTTACCTACAATTGGGTAACCTTTAGCTTCAGCCAAACTTCTCTTCATCAACAAAACAGCAGCAGCACCATCAGAAATTTGAGAAGCATTACCGGCAGTAGTGGTACCACCGAAAGCTGGTTTCAATTTACTTAAAGATTGAGCAGTAACACCATCTCTTGGACCTTCATCAGTGTCAACAATGATTTCCTTTTCGTTACCATCAGCATCTCTCTTGATGGATCTGACTGGCAAGATTTCATCCTTGAAGGCACCAGAAGCAACAGCTTTGGCAGCTTTTTGGTAAGATTTAGCAGCAAATTCATCTTGTCTTTCTCTAGAAATGTTGTATTTGGCAGCAACGTTTTCGTTGGTGATACCCATTGGAATCAAACATTTTTGCATTTCTGGATCGTCAACCAAGTGGGAGTCGATTTTTGGAATGATAGCTGGGTTACGGTAGTTGGTGGACATGGATTCAACCCCACCGGCTAAACCACATTCGATTTCACCAGTCTTGATCTTGTTGGCAATGTCGGAAATGGCCATCAAACCGGAAGAACAGAATCTGTTGACGGCAATAAGACCAGCAGTGTATGGAATACCAGCAGCTAAACAAGCACCTCTGTGTTCAGTGGCACCGGCGGCTTGGTTCAAAACGTTACCCATGGCAACATCTTCAATCAATGAAGGATCGACACCAGTTTTCTTGATGAATTCTTTCAAAAATTCAGTCAAAATGAATTCAGAACGGACAGAACTGAATCCCCCTTTGAAACCTTTGGTGTTGGCGGTTCTGTATGCTGCAACGATAACAACATCGTCTGGGTTTTTTTGTAACAAAGCTTGTTTGGTGTTTGGTTTTAATTGACCACTTAATTGGTTTAATCTATCCATGGTTGTAGGAATATAGTTGTTGGAAATGTTAATATGAAAGGAATAAAAGTAAAAATCTTTTTTTTTTTTCATGAAAGAAGGAATTACTGATCGATTTATAAATCTTTCATTGTCTTGCTTGTGAAAAAAAATAAAAATTTTCGGTTTATCTTTATGTGGGGAGAAATTTTTTTTTTTCTTTTGTCATTTTTACTAGTAAACCTTCCCTGTTCAAAAAGTAAGCCGAGGCTCTGTTTGCGCGTGATCGAGTCAACGAAAAGATAATGAAAATGCAACACCCACTTAACAATACAACAGATAACCATGCGGGTGGCAACAACTATCAACCGTAAATAGTCCGTGGAAGGTTCTACTACTTACCCCCTCGCCGTTGTAGTCACAAACCATGGTATAAGCGCATCATAAAGAATGAACGGAAAACGGATTTTTACAAACAATCCATTTTCTTTGCGGGGGGCGAGAGCGTGAGAAAAAGAAAAAACAACTCATTATTATACAAAAACCTTATTAGCGGATAAAAACGTACTCTATAATTAAAAATAAACATACATTTACAAATACAATACAATACATAATACAACAAGGAGAAGAAGGAGAAATTACGCTTTCTATTTTGTTCAAGTTTCTCTTTCGAAAGAAAATATTCCAATAAACGGTTCAATATTATCCGGTCTTCCCTCGGGACATTTCCCTCTAAATACCAAACTAGGAACCTCCTCTTCTTCTTCTCCTCCTCCACCATTATTATTACCATCTTGTTTTGTTTCCTTTCCAGAATCGGTATATATCTTGGTGAAATCAATGCGTAACATTTCTTCGTCATCTAAAATCACATATAGTTTGTATTTCTGATCAATCAAATCATTACTATCATTATAATGGATTAATCCTTTGGTGGATCCTGTTATCAATCCCATCGTTGATCCTATACCCATAATATTTGTTCCATTGATTTTGATATATAAACCACTCAATCCAAATGGTGAACAATGTATTTCCAAATCGCACTCATTGGCATATTGAAATGTGACCTGTTTATCCACTGTGGTTATAGGTGATTGTGAAGTTGATGATGTCGCTACTTCCATTTTGGATGTGACTAGGCTTTGATGTTGACAAAAAAAAAATAATCGACAAAATTTCGGATGAATTTTTTTTTTTTGTTTCCCCTTTTTCTTCTTATCGACGTTTTACGAACTCAAGTTTTTGAGCTACAAACAACCTAACCATGTTGGGAGTTGGTACTTCTCAGGGTCTGTAGTCAAGTCATAGAAAACTTTACTTAGAGTGAAAGTGATTTGTCGTATCACGTGACCACATCACGTGAATGTATCTAATTTTTCACAATCGCGATTTTGTAACCCCGTGAAATTTTTGACAATTAATCCACAGTTTTTAATTGAACTAAAATTTATCCAGAAAACCGTTTATATATTTGTTTATTTTGTTTTTTTAGTTATTTATTTATTTTTCTTTTGGTCTAGCTCTGCAAATATCAGGTGATGTCAAGTTCCAAGCATGGAGTCAGGGCCAGTGTGGCATGTAATTTGTGTCGAGGAAGTAAATTGAAATGTTTAAATAACGCAGATTCCACAAGATGTCAAAGGTGTGCTTCTTTGAATTTAGAATGTACATACACTTTAAAAACGTCACAGTTGAAGAAACGTAAATTGACACAACAGTTTGCTTCCAAAAAAGCATCTAGAAGTTCAGTTTTCCTTCCGGAAAAAAAATTAATAATAGAAGCTTCCGAAATATTTTTTGAAAACCAATATAAAGGAATATTCCCGTTATTCCACAAGCCTTCCTTTTTCAAGTTTCTAAAATCCCCAGAATTCGATCCTCATACATATATTGAAGACTACGATCCTCATAATACTGGAACACCCGACCCCGTGATTATTTTATCTATTCTTGCATTATGTGCAAGGTTACATCCAGATCTACCTAAGATTTATGGTGATTTTGACGAAGCCGATGCAGATTTGTTTTATCCTTCTTTTAATAATATCCTTGCACCAAATGCTGCTTCTAACGCATCAAAATATTTTGGATGGCATGCCCGGAAACATATACGATTCGATGAACCTTCAATAGAACGGGTTCAGGCATTATCTATTTTGAGTAGTCATGAATGGGGTGAAGGAAATGCATCAAGGAGTTTTATGTATGTGGGTATTGCCTCACGAATGGCGTTGATACTAGGGTTGAATGAAGAACCGAAACCTGAACTTGGGATATCTGATGCAGAAAACTTTATACGGATGGAAATGAAACGACGAGCAATGTGGGTCGTATACATGATGGATCGATGTAATTCATGTGGAAGAAGTAGTCATTCTTGTATTTCGTTGGATCAAATCAATGTCAGATTACCATGCAGTGAAAAAGAGTTTATATTCGGGATTGGTGCAAACCAACCTTTCCGGTTTGGAGAACTTAAAGATTTGTCGTTATGCGGATACCAGATTGTTCTATTTGAAACATGGAGAGATATATCACGATGGGTCAGTTTAACTGGAGCCAAATTGGAGAAAATCCCCCCATGGGAACCAGAATCTCCTTATTATCAGTTGTCGCAAAAATTAGATGATTTTGAAGAAAATTTACCAAAAGACTTGGTCTTCAATGAATTCAATATTCAAGCACATATCGCTGGTGGATCAGTTACCGATTATGCCTATTTCAGTGGTTTATTTTTACTTTGTCGAACTTTTTTGAATCGAGAATATTTCTATTCGGCACCGGAAGCATCACCGCCAGGTTGGTGGAAAGAACAAGCCAGTGTTTTATTCGACACCATTGATAAACTAGATCAAATCCCGAAAATATTGAAACCGTTGAATCTAATGGTGATTGCTCCGTTTACTGGGTTCCATGTATTCACCACGGCGGCAACAGGGTTATACATCGCTGCTTATCCGAAAAAAGTGATGAAAACACATTTCAGTGGAGAAATCATAAAGAAATATCAAAAAATTGCTGTGGATAATTTGGAAACATTATCGAGTTGGCGAGATTCCTGGGGGTTAGGTCATAGTTGGATCAACACGCTAAGTGAAATGAAAGAGATATTTGCACGTTCGAATGATTACGATCGATTTCGGTTCAAAATGAGAGACTACGGTAATATTGAGAAAAAACCGGATATTCAAAATTTATTGGTATTAGATGAATCGCCTACATTGGACTTTATGAACAATTTGGATCTAACTAATATTTTCCCCGATTGGAGCGGTGCTATGAGCAGCATATAAGTGTGAATAATGGTATAAGTATGAATAAATACCAGTTGAGTTGTAAATTATTCGATTCGCCTTTAACGATGACATCTCTTTTCTTGACAGCTAAGGTTGGAGATGCTCCTGGGTATATTGTTTTGGTAAGCGTCACGTAAAGTGTCTGTTGAGGTGGAACTGTTGAGTAAATAGTTTTAAGCGTGGTTGATGTGGTTACTCCGTCAAACCAACCAAACCAATTAAACGCTGAAGATGAACTAGGTTGTTGAGCAGTGACTGCTGGTTGTGTAGTAAGCGTCGGTTGTACGGTGACTGCTGGTTGTGTTGAAAGCGATGGTTGTTGTGCTGTTGAAGTTTCTTGACCACCAAACAAATCATCAATCCAGTCGAAAAGATTATTACCTGTAGAAGTAGTTGGTGTAGCAGCGGTATTTGACACATAAATAGGTGCAGTGGAACTAACAGGACCCGTGTTACTAATAGGAGCAGTGGAACTAATAGGACCAGTGGAACTAATAGGACCAGTGGAACTAACAGAAGGTGAAATAACTGATGATCCAACAACACCACCTCCAGATCCACTTAATGCATTGTTGATTTGGTTTAAAAATCCACCATTTTCAGCCGATGAGACATCCCAAAGAGAAATACCACCAAAATTTGGACTACTTTTTATACTGGCCAATGCACTCTGGATAGTGGAAATACCAACAAAACCTGAACCTGCAGATGATGATGATCCTGGTAATCCTAAGTAAAGCTTGATATTCTTACCAGTAGCGTAACTACTCCATGTATCCCAATTGAATTGCTTATCAAGTGAACAATAGTTGTTATAGAATTGGATAAATGCAAAATCCAAATCGACTTGAGACATGAGGTCTCCGACTGATGCATCAGGATAAGGACATTGAGGAGCAGCCGATAAATAATAAGATTTGGACCCAGTACTGAAATATTTTCTTAATTGAGTAGCTAATGCAACATACCCAGTTTGATCTTTATTTTCAATATCAAAATCAAAACCATCAACAACGGCATCTCCGAAAGGTCTATTCGACAGACCTGTTCCTTCACCAAAAGTTGACCATAATGTGGAAGCAAATTGTGTGGCTTGACTGTCAGATGTAAATCCATAACTTCCAGATTCCCCACCTAACGAAAGTAAGATGATTTTCCCTTGCGCTTGACAACTCTTGATATCTGAACCGATCAGAAGTGGTTGGTTTGCAAAATTTAAATTCATATTCGGGAAATCATTAAGAAAGGAAAGGATGATAATTTGTGCTGGGGTATTTGAACAGTAATAGCTTAATGATTGTTGATTTCCACCGGCATTTTGTCCCCAGTAGACTGCTATATTGGATGCTGTTACAGTAACAGCTAGTAAAAAAGTTATGAAAACTTTCAAGATCATGATGGTTGGAGGATGACTATGGAAAGATAGGTAAAAGTAAAAATCCGTTCCTTCAAGGCTAGTTTATATAACTGAGGGAAAGGGGGATGAGATGTGATAAAGATACCACCCACAAAATCGATAAAAAAAAGCCTAATTTCATTATATATAAACAAGTGGGAAAATTAAAAAAAATTCTTGAATGTAGCTGTTGACTACAGCTTTGGTCTTCGTTTCATTTTTTGCCATATTACTTGAATAGGGAAGAGAGTATGAAAATCGGGGACATGCACAAAAACGATTGCGAAAAAGAAATCGAAAAAAATATTAGAAAGGAGGTTTTGTTTTTTTGTTTGTTTGTTTTTCTGTCGCGTATTTTCGACGCTAAAAATGAAGCGTGTTTTCTTTGTTTATGAAATTAAAATTTCCTACGACCGTGTCAGAGTTATACTTTACCACCATGATCCTTTCAAATGAAAAGTACGTTGGTCAACTGTTTCGTGACAAAATAAAAGAATCTACAAAGCTCATCATGCACATGTGTTCAATTCTTTTTTTTTTTTTTTCGTCGTAAAATATCTGTTTTTACCTAATTAGGAATTATACACTACATACAGGACATCGATTTCCCAAATCGGATTGCAATAAATTTATGTCAACCAGGCTTACTCTATCACTGATTTTTCTTGCTTATTATCTGATTTAAGGAATATTGAACTTGTAGAAATTTCAGGCAAGTCATCAAAAAACAGATCTTGATATTCATACTCTTTTTTTACCTTTTCCGGCAATTGGTTTTTTGCAGCTTTTTCTTTGATCTCCAAAAATGGGTTATCTTCCGGTTCTATCGCCAGGTTTTCTCGCGATAAGTTTGGAACATGTACAAATGGATCTTCCTTCTTCTTCTTGATGAAAAAATCCAACTTCTGTTGACCTGGTAGTAGTTCATGCTTTTTCCGCTTTTTAGGTGATGGTGTGGTCTTGTTTGGAGACAAACTTTTCAAATCAAATGCAATTGGTCCTGATTTCTTCTTTGTTGGCGACAATCCTAATGAATCAAGGGTAGTTTTTTGTGGAGAATATTTGTGTTTCTTAATATATTCCTTCTCTTTCTTCTGTTCAACATAATTCTGGATCAATTTGGAAGCATAAAGTTCCACCAAAGATCTTGGTACCCAAATATAATTTTGTCCTGGTGACACTGGCCGCAAAACTTTGGTGATTATTTGATAAATCGCCATCAAATCATATTTAAGCATCAATTTCTCAATTCCATTCTCTTCTTTATAATTTGTCACCTGTATAGTACTGTCTTTGTGGGTCATTAATTTGGTGATGAGATATTTCACTGACCATGAATAATCTTCCGGTATGAAAAATTGGGTTTGGGATTTGGGTAGATTATCAATTGGTAACCCGACATGTTGGTGGTAAACTCGGTTGTTGGAAATGCATGTTCGTGTTACCACACCTTTGATATTTATTGTCTCATCAGTTTGTAATTCACCTGAACTTAGTGTATCTGGAGTGAATATAACAATCTTATCAATAACCAAAGGAAACAAATACAACATGGTATAATATTCATCAATTTTGAAATCTTCATTTAATGTCACTTTGCGACCAAAAATGTCTCTATTTTGTTCTCTCAAATAAAAGTTTAATTTATTCAAAAACGTTGCAAATTGACTTTGTCGACTAGTGGGGTCTTTACGCAATTCCCAAGGATGCAAATCAACTTTGTCAACATCATTCACAAAACAATCTATCAATTCGGTAGCAAAATCAGGTGGTGGTAGTTCTGTATTTAAGCGATCTGGATTCTTTTTCAATTCTTTCAATTCCACTTTACTTTTGACCCGAGAATAATACAAACCAAACTTTGTACCACACAATGCTAAATTTTTGGCATTTACTATTCCCATTTTTTTAGCTCCAACAGAATAATCTCCACCTCTCAATGATGCCAAAAAGATCAATCGATGAACTTTCAACCCAGTTTCTTTTTCCACTTTATCCATGTCCACTGGTGTAACATAATAAGATTGTTTTGGAGTAATATCACTTTTTTTAGAAGGCGATTGACCAATATCCTCAGCAAATCTACTGAAATTTCGTAATACTTTCCGTGCTCCAAATACCAACGCATCGACATCTTGAGAAATCACATAATCAACTACCCCAAGTTTTTGCAAATATGCACATTGTGCTTCACCTTCTCCCGCAGCTTGAACATATTCTATTTTATTCTTGACAAGTTCTTTCTTCAATTGTTCGACAAACGGATTATTTTCCGAATAATTGGCATTGTTTTGGAGTCTTTCAAGTTCATTCTTATATGACATCCCACAATTTTCCTTCTCTTTAGTTTTCGGTGGTTTCAAGATTCCATCAAACACTACCACAACGGATATATTTAATCCAATAAGTGCTAATATCTTAGCCATAACATTCTGTAGTAGAATAGATTCTTTATCTTCAACAAGGATACTACTATGATCAGCTTGGAATATAAACAGGTAGGCGTCAATTGCTATTCTTGGAGGTCGACTGTGTTGAACAATGAATTGATCCACTAGTTCGTCTAAAGCAAGACGCCTATCGAATGCTGGACGTAGTAGTTCCCATAGTTCTGGAATTCCCATGAAAAAGTTGATCAGTAAACGACAGAAAAAAATAGACAAAAAAAAATTTAATTTATTCTTCCGCTGATTTAAAACCCAAAAAAAAAAAAAAATATAGTCATAACCAAACTATTTTTTTTTTAGCTTATTATTTTAACAAACAATGACAGATATCCACGCCGGACAATTATTATGTGGGGGGTTTCAGGGAACTTTTGTCACTCCACAGGCATACCATTTGATCGTGGAACACCATGTTTCAGCAATGATTTTATCACGGAAAAACGCAGTTAATGTGGAGCAAATGTCGAAACTAATAAAAGATCTTCAATACATCGCAATGACACAAGGTCGATATAAACATCCCATTATGTTTGCTATTGATGAAGAAGGAGGGATGATGAATTCATTATTTGATCCTGATTTCTTAACCCAATATCCGGGAGCCATGGCATTAGCAGCCACTGGTGATCCTAATTTGGTGTATGAGATTCTGAAAGCTATTGCTATTGAAATTAAGAAAATTGGATTTTCAATAATCTTGGGTCCAGTGTTGGATGTTGTTACCAAACTTTCTCATCAGTTGGTAGGAGTAAGAAGTTTTGGAACTACAGTTGATGATGTGATCAAATATGGACGTATGTGTGCTAAAGGACTACAAGATGGAGGGTTATTTACTGTTGGGAAACATTTCCCTGGTATAGGTAATGCAACTGTGGATTCATTGTTGGAACTACCCATGCTTGGAGAATCGTTGGATCAATTGAGACATTTCAACGTTTTACCTTTCGAGAAATTGATTCAGGAAGGGTTATTGGATGGAATTAGTGCAGCCGGGTGTGGGGTTCCAAATATCAGTCCAGACGAAACCCATGCGTGTCTATCGCCATTGGTCATCAATCAACTATTACGACAAGACCTAAACTTTGATGGATTCGTCATCAGTGAATGTTTGGAAATGGATGCGTTGTTTCATTCTATTGGTTTAGGTCAAGGTGTCATCTTAGCTATTAATGCCGGGTGTGATTTGGTGATGGTTTGTCATGACATGGCACTACAAAATGAAGCAATCGAATCTATCAAAAAAGCGGTTATCAATGGTAACTTGGATGAAGAAACTTTCCGTGCCAGTGTCAAAAGGATCGAAAAATTGCAAAATAAATTGCCAACCTGGTTGGAGATATTCCCTGAAGGTGAAATATCTGCTAAATTATCACCTACATTGTTTAAAAATGAATTTCCGGAACAATGGAACCAACATCAGAAATTGTCATCATTGGCGTATCAGAAATCGATTACATTAATCCGAGATTTCAATGGAGCTTTACCGTTGTCGAAACATTTAGTTACTGCTGGAAGCAATCAGATTGATTCAATTTTATTGTTGACGCCATTGTTGAATCCAATATATCCATTCAAACCACTAGATTCCAAGAGCAGGTTGTTTACAGGTGAAGAAGTGTTTCAGAAATTTGGAGATTATTTATCCAATCATCCTATCAGTAAGACTAAATCGTATAATGTTTTGCATACGACCTACACTGCTAATGGATTAACACCACTCCACGAATCATTAATTGAACAGGCTAAGATTGTTATTGTGCTCACAAGTGAAGCTTCACGAAACATGTACCAAATTGGTATTGTCAAATTTGTATCTATTTTATGTGGAGCTAATCCATCTACCAAAAACATTTCACAATCCAAAAAACCATTGATTATAGTGGCGACCCTGTCACCGTATGATTTTTTCTACAACAAAGGTATTGGCAGTGCATATTTGTGTTGTTACGATTATACCAACAATGCATTAAAACAACTTACTGCCGTGTTGATGGGAGATTGTGAGCCTGAAGGATGTGTCCCTGGAGAAAAGAAATTCATGTTACGAAATAAACACAGTGGTGACAGTGAACTTAAAGTAGTACCTAAAAGATCAGCTCCAAAGAGGAAATGGTTAGTTGATGAGTTTGATATGCAAAGAGATTGGAATGGATTGGTTAAATTATGGAAAAACAACAATGACGATACTGATGTACTAAGAACAAATAAAATTGACTATTTGGATGAAAGTTTCTATAAACGGTTAGGCGGGCTATTGGTTTCCACCTCCAAGCACCAGAAGCATTTTGTGGTCCGTAATTCATCGTTGAATATCTTGTACGGAATCATCATCACATGGGTAGATGATAGTTTAAATGGACATATCGAGTATCTCTTGGTGGAAAAATCCAAACGATTACAAAGTATTGGGAAAAATTTGCATGCCAGAGCAATCAAGTATTTGTTAAAAGAGAAGAAATGTAAAGAAGTTTTCTTAGGGAATGCATTCCCGTTGCTTGTACTCCCGGACAACATCAGCGAAAAGGCAAATGATTTTTTCACCAGTGTTGGATGGAACAAACATCAATCCGAAAAGAAACATATTATGATCTTGAAAAATGCGTCAAGTTGGCAAGTTCCAACTAAAATCTTACAAGAAATAATGATCGTTGGAGTAAGATTTGATATCTGTACTGAACCAACAAAATTAATGAACTTGTTAGAAAGAAGTTTACAAGGAGCCAATGACGCCGATGCTAGAGATAAACGAGGAGTTAAAAACTTGTATCTTGAAGCCATCAAGTATTTGAAAATTAATTCTCCATATGAAGTCAAGATTATTATTGCGCTTGAACCAACGACACAAAATGTGATTGGAAGTATTATCATTTATACCAACAATTCCCAATTATCCAAATTTTATCCATTTATTGATCAATGTATTGACGATTTGGGTGAAGCAGAATTAGAGTTGGAACCGGAATCACGTCCATTAGTCGGTGGTATAATTGAACCAATTATTGATCCGCTGTATTCGAATTTAACGGAAATATTCAAGTACGGGTTGATATGTAGTGCCATCACGTTTATGAAATCTTCATTAACCGAAGAAGAAATGTCATATTGTATAATGACAGATGTTATTGAAGATAAATCAATTGACGGGATTAAAGAGATTGGGTTTGAAAAGTGGAAGTATTATTATGATTATTATGACTATTATGATACAAAGACCAATTTTGATAAAGTATTTAGTGTATAGTTAAAGTATCGGGTTTAATTTTTTACTTTCAAATTGTTGCAAAAAAAAAATAATTTAAAAATAATTTTTCTTTTCTTTTTTAATAAAAATCTCTCCAGCAACTCCGTTCGTCTTACCAATAAACGTCCCGGAAAAACAGATTACTTGATGATTTCTAATTGAAAGGAGGGGAGGAGAGAATCCGGATATTCGTGATATATTCGCTTTGCATATTATTAAAGAAGAACAAAAAAAAAAAAAAAAGAAAAAACGA
>JAKTXQ010000135.1:0-13257 GCA_030582995.1 Candida maltosa
AAAACTGGTGCTGAATTTGATAGTAACCCGGTTAATGAACTTACATTAAGATCAATCGTTGCTGATTTGGATTCATCGCCTGAAAAAATTGTCAAAAACATTTCAATCATCACCCATTTACTCAAAGATGACAAATATAATTACAAATTAAAACTATGGTTAATGAAACTTTACTCCCAATTGAATACCAATGATTTGATTTTCCCCGTATATCTTGGCATGAAAATAAAAATGGTTCAGCATGAAACCTTAAACTATTATTTGACAACATCCGGTTATTCCAAAACTAGTCTTGATAATTTTATTGATATTTACAGATTTTACCTCACCTCAAGACAAGAAATTAGGGATAGCATAACCCAAGGTTTTGATAATGGGGTTTACAATAAATTAGAAAGTACCATCAATTTTGGTAAACGTATTCAAAATTCAATTTCATTAAATTTCGCGGTTGCCAAAATTCTTCAGATATCTTTGATTACGGGTAATGATGGTTACTTGAACTATTTCATTGGTTTTCTTAAAGAAAGAGAATCATTTATTTTGTCTGATTTCACTGATAACCGTGATTTCAATACTGAATGGAATGGATTGGACAAAAAAGATGATGTTGCCGGTATCCCGTTGAATGATATTTCCGTCAAACTTAAATTGTTGATTTATTCCATCATTTTTACTGCTTCTGATCCTTCCAAATTGTTGAAGTTTTACAACAAACTTGTCTCCAACCATAAATTCAGTCCATTCGATAACTTATTGTACAAGTTGTACTTTAATTTATTAAAAATTACTAAAAATTCTACCTCCAATGCTCAAGAAACACAATCATTGTTCAACTATTTACAGAAAAACTTGAAAACCGATAAATTAAAAATTCTTATACCAGACAACGTAATGTCAAGTGAATTGAACCAAAATTTAGCCAATCTTGTTGAATTTCTCAAAATAGTTAAATTACTTTCCAAGAAACATCCGTCATCATATATGAATCAATTGGTTGGTCTTGGTAAACCTTTGGGTAAAGAATTCAAAGAGCTTGACCTTGTACAAAGACAAACACGTTTGATTGACGACATGACCTTTGAAGTACCTTTCAAAATCGATGTCGACTCCGTCAAATCAGACATCAAGAACTCAATTGAAGATTCGACAAGTATCCTTTTAAATAGCTTATCAAACATTTAATTTTATACCTAAACTTGCACTCATTTGTTGTATTGTAGACATTCCTTTCGATAATAAATATTTCCTATACTCGAGATCTTTTTGTTGGGAATTTTGCTTAAACTCATTACGCATGAATGCCATCGTATCTTCACGTTCATGAGTTTTATAAATTTGTCTTGCCAAAGCACGGTAAATAGATTTCACTCTGCTTCGGAATAAAAATTCATCCAATGGTAAGGCATTCTTTATCCTTTTACTAGCTAGAGATCTTGTGAACAACAACATGTAGAAATTGGGAGGTGGGTTTGATTAAAAAAAAAAGAGATTTGATTTTTTTTTTTTCTAAAGAAATTTCATTCTCTTCTATTTATTACGCTAAACTCCATACAACCATTTTATACTTCTTACCTACAGGTTTGGTTACTTTTTTGAGTTTGAATTTCCCGGATTTGTCAAGCACTTTTTTACCAAATTTCCGTCTTAATTCAGAAGGAGTACCTCGTATTTGAAGTTTTTCAATGATTTTCAATGTTTCTTCTCCCTTCACTAAAAGGTTGATGGTGTTGTTACTGTTTAACGTGGCATTACCATCTGCTTCAGGGTCGGCAAGAATCCATTCCACATCTTTCACCACAAATTCATTATCAGTGGTTTCACCAGCAATTTGACCCCAATCATCTGGATTAAATCCAATTATTTTACCTTTAACACAATATTCTAAATCGTCTATGTTCATTTTTTGTTTCTTGATCTCTTCAACTGTGTATTCCTTGTTGATATCTGGGGTGGAAATTTCATCGTCATCTTTAGTATCAATCTGTTCAATATCTGGCACCACACTTTGATCGTAATCTGGCACGGTACTTTTCTTAATATCTGGCACTACTTTGGGATCTTTATCTGGTGTAGTATTCTGCGGCACAGGTTTCTGGTCCCCATCTGGTGTTTTTTTGGTAACCTCTGCCACAGCACTCAATGCATCCACTTTTAATAGTTTTTTAGTCAATGGACGGATTAATTTGTAGTACGCTGTATGTTGCTTGATGTTCTTAAACAAATCATCTACTATCTGTTTATCATGTTTAATCAATCTGTTGTATTCCACCATCTCATGATCATAAGAATATGGTTCCAAATACAGAGAATAACGTCTCAATTGTAAATTCATCTTCAAAACAAGAAGCTTGTCATGTACTTCAAGGTATTCTGAAAATTTAAATTTCTCCAAAAAATTGTATGACATGCCATAGGTTTCTTCAACCATACTGTCAAACTTTCCCAAAGAATCTTTATGAAATGGCAAGACCAATATCTGATCAGAAGGGACGTGGAGGTCTCTTGTATGGAAATAATCCACTCCGCCAGTTTGAGGATGTGATGTGAAATCGGTGACATGAAGACACACCATGTTATCCAGTTTTGTTTTCACAATTCGAAGTGCTAACACGTAGGCTGATACTTTGGCTTCAATTTCATCGAACTTGACGATACGTGGAAAGTTTTCTACTTTTGAAACTTGAACATTCATGAGGTAGGATAGTATTATAAAAAAAGAAAAATGTTGTACTTTCAAAACAAATGTTAAAAAAAAAAGAAAATTCTAAATGACAATTACGACGCGTCTATACACAAAAAAAAATGGAAAATTGTAAAAAGTTAACTTGTAAATTGGTATTTATCTATCTATCTAATATTCCTTTAAAATTGCATTCAATTCATCCCTCTTGCAAATATTTTCAAATTTAAATGAAGCAGCCAATTCATCTAATTCTTCCAATGACAAACCAACAAATAAATCAGCATATTCGTGTTGAGCAATTTGGGAAAATAACATATCTTTAGCAACTCTATAAACGTAATCTTCAACGGTCCAGTTGTGAGGATATAAAGCCTTGTGGTATTTTTCTGGAGTGTTTTCCTTAATATGATCAATCAAGTTATGGTACAATTTGGCATTTTTTGGATCAATATCATTACCCCATCTATCCAAACCCAATTTCTTCTTTTTCAACAACCATTTACCGAAAATTTGGTACCACTTGGAGTCTGGTGAAACATAAGTTAAACCTTGGTAACCAATATCTTTATATAACCAGATAGACCAAGAAATTGGAGATCCATCACCGGAAGGATCACCTTTACCATAAATTTCCAATTGATCTTTCAAGACATTGTATCTGTGTCTGTTGATCAAGTCTGGATTTTCATCACCTCTTTCTTTGGAAGCATAAACAGGACCAAACTCACCATTCCAAACTGGGACATTGTACTTGGTCATGTATTCAAGTTTTCTTTCATATTGTTGTTTCAACTTGGCTTTTTCTTGTTCAGTACCTTGGTAAAGGTAACCATCCAAAGAAGGGAATCCGAAAACGGAATAATCATGGATAGCGTAAACAGCGTTTGGAATAAAGTTGGCTGGTGGGAATTGTCTGAAATCCATGGAATAAGTGTTACCATCAAGGAACCAAATATGGTTGGCATCAACTTTTCTAACTTCTTTATCAACACGTTTGTAGAAGTTGACTAATTTGGAGTGATCGGCAGAAGCAGGTTCATTCAATGGATTATAACCAGCAACCCAAGTGTTATCCTTGTAATGTTTAGCTAATTCAACCCACAAATTGACAATACAATCTTGGAAAACTTTGAATTCCCAGAAAAAAGTCTTGTGGATACTTGAATCGGAATGCCAATCTTGATTTTGACCACCTGGAACAGCGTGCAAGTCCAAGATAGTGTAAATACCGTACTTGGCACAGATGTCAACAACTCTGTCCAATCTTTCAAAACCTTTTGGATTGATTTTAAAGAAATCACCTTCATCATCGATAAAATGACGGTAGTTGAATGGAATTCTCAAAGCATTGAAACCTAATTCATTAGCGAAAAAATCAGCATCTTTTTCAGTCCAGAAATATTCATAGAATTTGTCGAAAAAGTATTCAAACTTTTCTTCACCAATTTTTCTACGCAAAACATCTTTATGTTCCTTTTCATGACCAGGATAACCAGTAATGAAATTTTCCATGTTTAAATGACCACCAATAGCAGTACCTTTTAAAACGACTGGTTTACCTTCAGCGTCGACAATTTTAGTTCCTTGAGTTCTTAAAAATCCAGATGACATTGTTGTGTTATTTGATTTTTGATATGTTATAGAACAGAAAGAGAGAAAAGAATAAACGTTTTTTTACTAGTTTATATATGATTTCATACTTGCAAACCGTCGATATTCGGTGGGGAATGATTATGTCATAATATCTTTTTTTTCCTTGGCAAGGAAGGTGGTGGTTGTGAAAAATAGAACCACTACAAAATTTTAACGGTTGCGCATATCTCCACTGTTTTTGAGCCATTCCATTAATTGCTGTTGTTGGGTTTACAATAATGAAATCTCCGTGTTCACAAAAGTTTAAAATAAATGATATACTGTAACACGTACTGACCCATAACATCGGAGTATTGTCTCATTTTTGTATCTCGATACTCGATGAAACCTAACCAGTTTTTCCCAAAGTAAAAAATTTCCACTTTTGTATATCGTTTTCTTTTATTAAATTGGGTCATTATTACATATAATCCTTAATTATTGCTGTTTTGTGAGTGGTAGTTATTTTCCGAGAATAAAAATAATTGTTCTCGTACATATATCTCATGAATTGTTTTGAAATCGGAAGGGAAGTTCAATCAAATTTTAAGTTACACAAAAACACATCGAATTTCCTTCGCAAGTTTTTTTCATCAAAACTTTTGGTTACTCCCATAGTCAGGTACAAATGTGGGGAAGTGGCCTTATTAGCAATATCAGTGTGTCTCTTGAAGGCTTATCTGACTCCTGCAATTCATCATGATCCCTCTCCTCTTTCATGCTCAATTTCCTTTACTCCACAATCTTTTTACGAAACCGATTACGTTTACGATTTTGGTATAAATACATTAAGATTGGATCCTGTTTTTTTGCATTTTCGTTTCCATTTTCATCAATCAAATCTACTTCATTAGAAACATGGATACAAAAGACAAAGTTATTATCTCTTCTCAGGATGACTCTTCCATTCCTGAAGATGTTGTTGCTCAAAAGGGAGACATCGATCAATACTTGTATTTGCCAAAAGCTTGGTACAGATACAAACATCTCTCTATATTACATTTTGGATTCTTGATCATTTCTTTGACTTCTACCAACAATGGTTATGATGGGTCTATGTTGAATGGTTTGCAAGTGTTGGATGACTGGAAAAATGCTACTATCAATCAGAAAGTTGACGATGTCACATAAAAATCAAATGAGTCAATACAAAATAATTAAATTAACAAAAACACAAACTATAAAAAAGAAAAAACAATTTGTTGTTCCAGTGGGGCGATAGTAAAAAAAATCAACTAGATAAAAAAAGCTATCAACAACAATCTCACAAAGCAGCAACACCTAACTTCATCTAGCACTACCAATAACCAATGGTCGACTCATAAAACCATCTTCGGAAGGGGTGTATGCCAATAAAAAGCCTTCTTTTGAATCAGCATTGGTACCACATGTAAAATCGATACTATAAACCTTTGTAGGACCAGTTATATGATTAATATGTTCACCATATTTGAAACGAGGATAATGAACGTCAACAGCTGCATTTTTTTTCCTATCATTTGTATTAATTAATGGGAGATTAATGGAATAGTAGTACCTATCTTTCTTATGACAGACCTTTCTGTAATCTTTTTGTTCCATTTCTGAAAGTTTTTTATATGTACTTTCTTGCATCTTCTTTTTTTTTGTCAAATGATGGTAATAGTTCACGTCACCAATATTCGCAATCTGTCTCAGCACGGCAGTGCAACCAGCGTGTGCACTAAGAACCATAAAATCATCAACCCAATCACCATCAGAACTTTCACGACTAATTACCCTATTTGAACTTTCGCTATCAAAATGATACATACCTTGGATTACCAAGAGTAAATATACTCTGGGTAACCCGTACATCCACGAAGGAAATTTCTTGTGGTCATTATCTCTGCTTTCTGTTATATAGCTAGAAAAGTATTCCACCCAGTTTTGGCTCACTATACAAACTAAACAAAGAGAACGATGATGACTTTGCATCTTGAAGTTAATTTTTAGATTGTCTAGTATGTCGGTAATTATTTTACGTTTGGTATCATCAGTAATGGAGAAGAAATAGCTTTGGCGTCTTTTATATCCGTGGCGGAGATTAAAACCTATTAAATAATAAAAGGATTTTAATTGCTCCGCCGGAACGGAAATGCCTTCTAAAGCAACTTCATGATTGAAACCTTTTGATACCTCAATTCCGCATGTGACAGTCAGCATAAGTCTAAAATGTCCGTTCTGTGCGGTCGCTATAGCTTCATTGAGTGTTATTGGACCAAATCCATCAGGATGTCTAGACATTGCTGGACCAATAGCATAGCAAGCATTCTCCTTTCTGACACGTTCAAATCCATTCGAGCACCTCGTAAAAATAATGTTATCTTTGTTAACCATCAATTTGACATTGAAGTATTTTGATTTGAAATGAACCATCGAGTCAACCTCTTGGGTTAATAATATACCATTGGAATAGGACAAGGTACCAGTATGTGGATTAACTTTAGCGAATAAGATGTTGGCTATATTTTCTTTGATCTCTTGATAGTTGAGATAGCCACAATTTGTTAAGATACGGGACTCGATTGAGATTCCGCCCTTGAATGGCATATTTTCCATCAATTTGTTTGACATAAGAAAGCAACTCGAACAAACAAAAATAAAGGCAACCGCAACAAAAGCAAAGAAAATAAATTGAAGAGTAAAAAATCAAAAAGAAGATATTGAAAGAAAGATTAATTATATATATTTTTTTTTTTTGGAAGATCGGGCAAAACACATGGTTTAAATAATGTTCTGAAACCGTTGTGAAAAGATAAAATTGTATGAAAATTCAACATCTGTAAACCAATGAATAAAGATACCTAATCATGATACACCCAAATAGGAAAAATCAAAATACACAGGCTTGTATATATCCATCGTGTTGGGTAGCCCATATTGGAGATTTTCCTTGATTAAGAAAATATACACAAAGATTTTCACTTGGCGGTACTCGTTTTTCCATTTTGTTCTTTTGAATGCAAAATTTCTCAAAAAAAAAAAAAAAAATTACCTTAACATGAAAATGTATTTCTAAGACCCTTTGACTATTTTTATGCTTATTTTTCATTACATCTATATATGATTATAAAAGGTCTGTATAATCTTGACACCTCTGACTTCATACAAAGTAGTCTTGTTATTCTTATTTTAATGATGTTTGTTGATGAATTCAATCTACTCAACAAAGGTGAATAATCGTTGAGCAGATTTTCTGTAACCAGCTGAGATTACTAAAGTGTTGATTTAACTTTTACCTAATTCAGATAAATATATGAATGGTTCTTCAGAGTGCACAAGGTCTAGTTTTGTACACTCAAAGTTATATTTGAGATTTGACTCAATTAGGAAAACGTAGAAAAAAATTTTCATTTCGCAGTATTTTTGTGGATGCAAAATTCACCAGAAAAAAAAAACTTTAATTTGCAAAGTGATCTAATTACTCCCTTACAGATATTTGTGAACGAATTCAATGTGCTCAACAAACGTGAATGTATGTTGAATAGTTTTTCTGTAAACAACAAATAATGCTACCACGTTGAACCAATTTCCTAATGCAGTTAAATACATGAAACGTGTGTTTATCTTTTTTACTAATTCAGCTAAATATATTAAAGTTTTTTCGGAATAAACGACCATCCAACTCTGTATCTTCAAACATAAACTGTACTTACTCAATTGGTTAAAACTATAAACAATCAAAGAGTAGTTACCAATAGGTTTAATGAAAATGAAACAAATGGTAACTCCAAAAATGTATAAATAGAGATGTAAATTCAATTTTTTTTCCCAAATTTAAATTTATTCAATCTTCATCCACTTTTCTTTCGTTACTCATCAATGCCACCACAATTGAAAGAACCAAAATTTGGTTTGTCCGATTTAAACATCCACTACAACAACAACAATACCGATGATGCTGCAAGAGAGGAAAACCTTGAAGAATTGTATTTAACTCCTTCCGAAATTGCTATTAGTAAAGATCGTGGAAAGTTCGTCCATAAACCAGCAAATGGAGGACTTTATACCAATGAGGAGTTCGAAGATATATTTGTTACTGCAAAAGCTGAGTATGTTAATTATAGAGACACACCTGGTTGGAAAATTATTCCACCAAAGCAGAATAGCAAATACTGGTTATATACTGCTCCTTCTCGTGATTCTTTAAATGATGCTGGTACGACTATTACCAAAAACTGGACACCTAATGGTAATATTGGATATGGTGTTGACTTTGAAATTGCTACCGAATATGGATTTAAGTCGATCATGAAGGTTGATTTCAAGAAGGATAAAATTGCAGAAGTTACTCCACAAAATTCCACCATTTCCTATCAATATCCTAAAGAATTCATGCTTACAAACAAAAGATTCTTTCCAATGGTTTTAATTGATAAAATAGCAGCAGGAGAAGATCAGGAATTTTTACTTGATTATTCTACACATGAAGATCATTTTGATTGGAGGTTTGAAAATCGTTCTTTTGGTGATTTAGAAGATATTCGGCTGTTTAAATTTAAACAATATACTGAAAACGGTGTCGCTGAACCGCAAGAAGACACAGAGTGGTCCATTATAAAAAAAAAATTGGAGTTGAATACCGAAGAAAAATCCGAAGGGTTTTTGAAGCTCTTCGGTTTTTATTACGGTGATGGTACTTTATCTTTTTCACCTAAATCTTCAAACTGCGATGGAATTGTATATAAGCAGCATAAAAATAGGGATATAGTTTATTTAGCTAGAGCATTGGACATGGTTGGGTTTGAAAGAGGCGTTGATTGGTGTTCTTGGAAAAAGGAAAATACCTCTATGAAACATATAACAATTCGTTCTTGTACCTGGCATATTTTGTTCACAAAATGGTTTGGATCGCACTATAAAGGTGCACGGAACTCTCAGGAATGGTCGATGAAATTAACGACTAAACCATTGGACAGGGTGCAATGGCTCTTGAAGTTAAACCAGAAGGAGTCCCAATGGTTTTTGCACGGCTTAAATTATGCTGATGGCTTAGCCGATTTGACTACTAGAATTTATACGTCCAGTGAATACGCGGCTAACTTTTTGACCACCATGCTGGTTAATGCCGGCTACTCCTCTTATCTGAAATTCCACGATCGGATAACAATTCATTATAAAGTTGGAGACCGTGGTAAATTTTTACACGGACAAGAAGCGTATGATGCATTGGATGATGCGGAAAAGGAATATTGGGTAAAAATGGACACAAGCAAGGGAATGTGGTCTGTCCACTATTCAGCTACGAGTAAGGCCAACTATAACTACCAACTTCCAACTAACGCGTCCAAAATTTCAAGGAAATTAAAGTATGGTCAGTTATGGAGTATCAGAAACTCAACCGGCTATACTATTCTCAGAACTGTCGAGAGATCCGACGGTAAAATTATAAGACATAACAAACCATTTATTGCTCCAGTTTTGCAACCCCAGGAATCTTTATTCGTACCAAATGATTGATTTAATTTAGCTGTTGCTTTCCTGTTTTTAGATTTTATTTTTATATTTACTGTCTTTTTTTTCATTATATACATATTTTCTCTTTTTCTTTGACTTTATATTCAATGAATAGTTAATACGTACTTCCGAATTTATATAAATTATTATGTAATATAACGTGCACTGTTTGTTAAGAATATGGGCCACTGAAATATTACCGTTCCAAATTAGAGCTAAAGGTCTTAATATCTTCTTCTTATCCCAAAATATTATTTTGGTGTACAACAGTTTTGTTAATCCAATTGCTATGGACGCCATTGAATGGAAATACTATATTGTTTACTGCTGTATTTTGGCTGTTGAATTTGTTGTTGTTTATTTCTTCTATGTTGAAACTTCTGGATATACTTTGGAAGAAGTTTGTCGTGCTTTTGGTGATGATGATTTAGCCCATGTTACCAATCTTGAAAAATCAACCGTTGAACATGTTGAAAAATTGACTTAGAAACAAAAGGGGGTGTTTAGTTGTTTTTTGTAGGAAATACCACCATAAATATAAGTCATTGTTGTTATTAATGGACGACTAAGATGATTAAACATCTTAGAAAAAAAAAACAACAAAAAAATTTTCTTTTTGGTTTGACTTTTGGTTTCTCGTTGAAAATAAAAACATCGAGACTTTTTGCCATTTTTGCACGACTCTGGAGTCGCATAGATTTGTATTATTTTGTTAGCACATTTCGATGCTTTATCTTCTTTATTCAATCAACTGATATCTATACATTTGCTTATTATACCAATAGGCTGATTCAGTGCGACTAAGGTCTACAGACTGTGTACCTCATACATAAATAAAGAAAATCATAAGATGTAGAGCAAACACAAAAATTACATTCATGGAGTTATCGTTACTTCCGATGGAACCTGATAGAGCGATGATTAAAAAAAAAATAAACAAAACAAAACACGGCTGTTATCGATATCACTTATTCCCGTAGCATTTTTCCTTCCTTTAATCCATCGATCCCCAAAAAGTCTAAATTGTCACGTTTTTTTTTTTTTGTTGTTGGCCCACAACGATCAGCGGTTATTCATTCATTCATTCACTCTCTTTTTTTTTCAATGAGAGTAGCATTCAAATCTGATACAACGGTAGTTTGATTATTAATCTTATTAATTACTTGCAGGCTCTGATCTACATGATCCAAAAGTTATCTATTAAATCAATCAACAAATAAATGATCAAAGTATAGTAGTAATAAAACTGTGGCAAGCAAAAACACAATCGCGGTTGTAGGCAAATGTTATTTTTACATTTTTCTAGACATCGCCAAGTTTCTTTTTTTTTTTTTGAGGCCAAAACAAAAATTACCGATATCTGCGAAGCCTTAGTAATTTTTTATACCGCATAGTTAGTCAAAATACATATAAAAACCATCATTTATTTCCCATATAAATATTTCTTAAAAGTTTTTCTTCTATTTCCTTTCTCTTTTTATATTTCTTTATCCTATTCTTATATCCACAAATACTCTAATAATACCCCAATAATGTCAACGATACAAACTGCCACTACTAAATTACCACAACACGAAATCATCCCTAGCAAAACCGATGTTGGTGCTTTAGCTAACAGAATAAACACAGAAACTAGAAGTTTACATGACAAAGTAGACAAAATGGTTACTTTGAAATTAGCTATTGCTTTAAGAAATTATAAAGTCTACCGTCAAGGTTTACAATGTTTCTACCACGTTTTCGCTAGTATTGAAAAAGCATTATACAGACAATTTGAAAAAGATGATGAATGGTCGGAAATGTTGAAACAAGTCTGGAGACCAGAAATCGCTAGAGCTGGTAAAGCTGAAAATGATTTGTTGTTTTTCTATGATGATCGCAAGGAAAAATTCATCAACCCAATCATGCCGTCACAAATTGAATTTTCTAATCACATTTTACAAGCCACTGCTGAAAAACCATACTTGTTATTTGCCTACTTGCATGTGATGTACTTGGCTTTGTTTGCTGGTGGTAGAATAATGAGATCTTCTATTGTCAAAGCTACTGGACTTTACCCACAAAAAGATGGTTTGAGCCATGAACAAATTGTGAATATGGGTACCAATTTCTTCACATTCGATGTTGCTGATGAAGATTTATTGAGAATACTGTACAAAAGAGACTATGAATTAGTGACAAGAAACGGTTTAACCGAAGCACAAAAATTGGAAATCCTTGCTGAATCTAAATACATTTTCGAACAAAATGCTACCTGTATTGCTGAATTGGAAAGACACAATAAAGAAAAACTTACAGGCAACTGGATTTACATTGCTGTCACAAAAGGTTACTATGTTGCACTTATATTCCTTTGTATATTAGCTTTGTTTTACTTGCAAAGAGTTTTTGCTAAATTTGTATAATACTAATAATAATAATAATATCGCGTTTTTTTTTTATTGTGCAATATCTTCTGTATGTTCCATCTCTTCATTTGTTTCTTCTTCTTCATCTTCTCTTTCTTGTTCTTCGTCTTGTTCTTCTTCTTCTAATTCGTACTCATCAGATTCGCCTTCATCTTCGTCGTCGTCGTCATCCTCTTCTTCGTCATCATCATGGTATTGTTTTTGTAATTCATTGGTGACACCATTTGGATGATCTTCAATCCATTTGACAACCCAACTATTTATTCGATCAACGTTTTCGTCCATCTCTTCCGCTGTGTCTGATCTTAACTCAATGACAATATCTGGGATATAACTATCTCTTGCTTCTTGTAAGATAACTTCCATGATTTCACAATCCAAGTTTTCTTGTAATTTCAAATCATTATAGTTTCTAGTTTTCAATCTATCAAACAATTTCGAATTATCTGTTCTTAAAACAATCACCAAATCAATTAGTCTTTCAGGGAAGATATCACAACAATGCCAATCAAGGACCACTCCACCTTTTTCCAAATCTGGTTCTAACGTATCTAACAATTTATCTTCATCAACCACAGATGTATCTAATTTAGCATCATATGAATCAATACAATTTCGTTCTTTCGCAATCTCACTAATGTTGAAATGTTTGAAATTAACTGTAGTTTCTTTACCTAATTCTTCGTTCAACTGAGAGACTAAACTTGCGGAATGGGATGATTTCCCACATCCAGGTGTACCTGTTATAATAATATTTGGAATCGGTCTTCTAGACATTTCTGGGTGATGGATATTAAGAAAACGATGAGTTGCTTCACTTTGACAGAACTTTTTTTTTTTTTTCCTTCCCTCTTCTCTGGCAGTCAAACTTTTATTTTCTCTGTTTTGTTTGCAAGGTTTTTTTTTTTTTCTTCTTCCAACATTTTTTTTTTTTTTTGGATTTTGAAAAAAAAGATAATCTTAGAATTTACATTTAATCGGTAATGGTTTTATAACAGTCCACCAACACAACAACATTGAAAACAACGGCAACTACAACAACAAAAAATAACC
>JAKTXQ010000136.1:6056-22342 GCA_030582995.1 Candida maltosa
AAAAAAAAAAATTTCAATTAAAACCATGAAAAAATTAAAAAAAAAAAAAAATAAAAGCCCCCAATGTTACAAAAAAAATTCAACCAGGGAATAGAGGAAAAAAAACAAAGCAAGGGCAAAAAAAAAAATTTTTTCGTTTTAAAAAAAAAAAAAAAAAAAAAAAATCAACAACGATAAAAAAAAAATATTAAAAAAAATTTGTACCTGTTTCGTTTCACATCAATTGCTTTATTAAATATTCTGTGGATAAAAAAATGGAGAAGATAACCGAACAATTGAACGAATTCAAATCCAAAATTCCAATCTATACTGAAGAATTTCAAGATTATATTGTCTCCCTCAAGGAAAAAATCCCAACTTCATATGAAGAATTACACCCACACATTGAATATGTCAAATCTATCAAACCTGAAGATGTAATTGATGATTTCAAAAACTTGAGAGTATCTCCAATCACCGTTTCATTAACATTGGTATTTTTAACCACTTACTTGATCTTTGGTAAATTATTAAGTGGTGGAAAACCTAAACCGGCACCAAAAAAGAAAACCAAAAGAAAGTTAACCCCAGCTCAAAAAGCCAACAGACAAATCCAGGAGATTTTGGATTTTGTTGAACTGGAATATGTTCCAGAAATTGATAAATTTATAGAATCCTACAAAAGTTTATCATCAGAAGATGTTCAATACAAATTCAACTATTTTGAAGAAATGTTATTGAAAGAATTGATGAAATTGGATGAAATCGATGTCACTGGTAATGAAATTTTAAGAGATAATAGAAGAAAAGTTATCAAATTTATTCAAGATCATCAAAAGAGATTAGATAAATTTAAGAAAGAGATTGAAGCATGAGAATATGATTCTTAATTATTATAACTACACCATATAATTTTTTCTTTTTCTAGGTTTTGTTAATTTGCTATTGTTAAGAAAAAGTAATGAAACAAGTTCCTTTTATATTTATATTTTTACATACTTTTGTTATTTTCTTTTAATGTACATCATCATAAGCTGATTCGAGATCAAAATACGTACGTCAAGGGGGGAGAGACCCACAAAAGAAGGAAAAAATAAACAATAAATTATCAGAAAACTGTCTTGTGACTATCAAAATCTTCAGGTTTGATTCTTTTACCACCCTTGACTCCAAACTCTGGAATTGTTCCATCACCACCAAGTTGTCCAAAAACTTCGAAAAAAATAGGTAACTTATCTCCAAGCCAAAGTGCCAGACTTGAATGATCCTTATAATCATCACCAGTTTGAGGATGAATCAATACTGATAAATTACCATGATTCAATTGAAACCAACTCAACACTTTAAC
Organism: Candida maltosa; assembly: GCA_030582995.1. NCBI lineage: Eukaryota > Fungi > Ascomycota > Pichiomycetes > Serinales > Debaryomycetaceae > Candida > Candida maltosa. The sequence continues at coordinate 7,384 of JAKTXQ010000136.1, forward strand.
AAACACCTCTGGTCTTAATACATCTGCCTCCCAAAATTGAGTACTATGAGGACCAATAACTTTATCATCAGGTAATTGTTTGACTAAAATTGACCCATTGCCAGTATCTTCTGGGAAATCAGCAAGCAATTTGTTCAACAAGTCTTTAGATTCTTTAAGCGACGCCGGTTTATGAGCATAATAATAAACATGGAAATCATAATATTTAACTGGATCAGTATACTTCAATCCGTAAATGGACGTGGTTGCCACTGATGGGTTATCCCTTGGTAAATTTGTAACGTAATCCATTGGCTCTAGAGATTAGTAATATTTGTCAAAAAAAAGTGTACGATTCATATCTATTTATACATTCGTGCCGCTTAATGAAAATTATTATTACTCCCCCCGCCACAGTAGAGAAAACGCGGAACCTTAAAAATTAATTAGTGCCATACTTCGTATACTATATTACTAATAAAGATAATCACACACATACATATATGTACACACACTCAGGCTAATCCTAAATCTTTCTTAACCATGGTTTTACAAATTGGGTGGTAAGTGTGTTCATATTTCTTAAACACTTCAACGGCGAAATCACGACTAACTCCGTCTTTCAACAAAACATACCCTGGTCTGACATATTTCATTCTACCAACAGTACCTAACCAATCAGCAAATGAGGTAACAATCTCATCATCGGAAGTGTATTGACCAAAAGTAATCAATAATTCATTCCAACGAGAAATAATTTCCCCATTTTTACTTTGACCATATTTTGGATAGATTTTTGGGAATTGTTTGATGGTTGCTGGATCAACTTTCAAAGTTTTGAATTTTGCAGTCAATGTTTCCAAAAACAACATATGTTGTTCACCTTCAAAATGTTGAGTTTCATCACCTGGAATTTCACCACCTTTTTCAATATAGTTAACCCATTTGTCAACTAATTTATAAACTTGGTTAGCTAATGTAAGATCAAACTCTGGTTTTTCTGGAAGTCCAGAAACAAATAACCAGGTTTCCCAATCGATATTATCTAAAACTTCTTTTTTACCTTTTGGTTCGTAGAAATCGTATAATGTATCAACAAATTGAGCAGTGTTTAATGATTGGTATTTGAATTTGTTGAAGTAGTATTTAATAAATGGATCAAATTCTTTGATCCCACCTAATTTGGTTTCCAAATGGAATAAGAAAAAGAACCCCTTTTCGTATGGAATTCTTGAGAAAGAATCATCTGGATCTCCATTTTCTAGGTTCAATACCAATTTGGTGTATCTTTCATCAAATGTTTGACAGGTATCAGTTAATTCATTCCATCCATTAATCATGTTGAAATTTCTGACTTGTTCACCATATTCTTCAGCATCTTTTCTACCTTCATTTTGAGCTTCTTGAGCGGCAATAGCTCCAACAATTCTTCTTTCCAAATAAACAGTCCAACCTTCATTTAACCAAAAATGTTCCCAAGAACTGTTAGTGACCAAATTACCTGACCAAGAATGGGCTAGTTCATGGGCCATAACCTTGACTTGAGTACGGTCACCACTGATCAAAGTAGGTGTCAATTGGGTCATGTTTGGAATTTCCATACCACCATATGGGAAACTAGATGGTAAAACCAATGAATCGAATCTGGACCATTCATAATCAAAAACGATTTTTTCAGCAATTTGAATAAAATTTTCCATATCTTTCTCAAATTCCCATTGACATTTCTTCAAACTTGGTTCTTCACTGTAAACATCTGATCTTGGACCAATTGGTGCCTTGAGCAAGTTACCGGAAGTTATAGAAACCAAGTATGATGGGATAGGAATTGGTTGATCAAAAACATATGTGTTTGGTGCATCTGATTTCTGTGGTCTTCCGGACATGGTGACGACGGCTGGAGAAATACCAATAAATTTATAAGGAGATTTTACAGCTGGGGTATCGAAACATGGGAATAAACTTCTGGCATGGATGGCTTCACATTGGGAGAAAACATATGGACCAGTATCACCTTCAATAAATTGAATAGCAGTACACTTATCGGTGGTTTTGAAAATGATTTCAACTTTGGATTCTTTGCTGGAAGGATCTAAAGGAATATGCAATGGAGAACCGTAAATTGGAGTGACTGGTTTCAATTCATACTTGACAGCTTTACCATTAACTTTAGCTTCTTTGATATCCAAAGCAGATGTGTCGAAGATAACTTCATCGGTGTCAGCTAAATTTTTCAAGTCATAGATAACTCTTCCGTCCAAGGTCTTGCTTTTAAAAGACACACTTAAAGTCAATTCAGTATTAACAACTTTAAATTTGGAATAATTGGAATTGGTACATGGATCCAATTCATGGAAACGTTTCTTAATACTTTCGACGATCTCTCTACCCATGGTTATAAGTATTAGAATAAATAGAAAGGGGGGAGAATATTCAAAAAGATGGGGAAAGAAAAAGAAAAGACAAGAAAAAAAACATGAATCTTGAACATCGACGGGGAACCATGGCTCTTTATTTTTTTTTTTCGGGTTAGAGTAATCTGGGATCCGGCAGAGCTTTTTTCTTTTTGTTGTGCAAAATAGAGAATATTTTTGGAGCCATTTACGGCGACGGACTTAGTGCTAATCGCCTTGGATGTACAAAATAGAGACAATAACAATAAATAAACAAAAAAAAAAATTTATACTATTAAACAGTTTGGTCTGGAATATCTGTACTAGTGGTGGTATCTTTCTTCTTCTTTTCTCTTTTCTTACTTGCTTCAGCAACCAATTCTTCAAACACTCTAGCTTCTTCAGCTTCATCTTCAGTTCTTGTTATGGAAATGAAAACATCACCTATTAGTCTAAGTGCCTTGGCACGAGCTACTCTTACATCAAGTGGAACTTCTGTATCATCCAAAATATTATCACAAACCCCACGTACAGTACCTTGGATTTCAAATTTGGATCCATTCCAAGCAGCTGCCAACACTTTACCCATAAGATATTTCTCCATTTCTGCCAAATCCTCGGCAGTATGTCTTTCCGGTTCTTTGGCTTCTTTTTTATCGACATCTTGGGATTGTTCTTGAAGTTTATTGGCTTCTTGCTCCTTTTTGACATCTTCCAATTCTTGTTCCAATTTGGTAACCTCTTCTTCTGCTTTCTTTTTAGCCTCTTGTTCTTCCGCTTCTTTTTTGGCATGATATTCGTTATCTTGTTGCATTTGAGCATATTCTTCCATTGTTCTTTGTGCATCTAAAGCTGCGGAAACTGTCTTGAAGGTATCTTTAACCACTCCACCTTTTTCTTTAACAGATGTCCAGAATCCTCCCCATCCAAAAAATGTCTGATTTTTTAAGAAAATCTTGGATTTGGTTTTATAAATATAACCAATGGTATGTAAAATCTCGAGACCAAAACTTTCCATCTTAAGTGATTCGGCTTCATACTTTATTTTTGCTTTGAAAGATTCTATAACGTCATCTTTCATATCAGTTTCAGTAAATAAAGACAATTTGTTAATTAATTTCTCACTCAATTCCTTTCTGGTTTCAAGTTTCTTTACTCTGCATTCTTCTTCGAATTTTTCAAGTTCTTCTTTACGTTTCTTTTCTTCGGCTTCCTTTTCAGTGACTTCATTTCCTGGAGTATGTGCCTCATGAGATAATAATTTGGCATTGGTTGATGGGGTATGTGAATTGTCTTCATGAACAGTTGTTGCTGTGTCTGCTTTTGTTTCGGTTGCTGCTGTCTCTGTTTTCCCTTTTTCTTCCTTCTTCTTTTCATCTTCACCATATCCAGACAATTCTGCAGATTTCGACAATTCCTGTAATAAACTCAATTCACCAATCCAATCCTTAAACGCCTCACCTCCAAAAATCATCGAGAAGAACTCGGCTGGATCTTCGAAACCTTCTTGTGGAATCGATTCTTGTATACCAAATTTATCATATTTGGCTCTTAATGTATCATCACTCAATACTTGATATGCTTGACCTACTTCTTGAAACTTGGCTGCTGCATCTGGATCATCTGGATTTTTATCTGGATGTAATTTAATTGCTGCTTTACGATATGCTTTCTTGATTTCTAACGAAGTAGCGGTGGTTTCGATGTTTAATAAATCATAATATGTTGTATCGACCACCATCTTTTGAGCTGTCTTTGTTGGGTACTTATTCACAATGATTGAGGGGAACTTGGGGAGTAATTGATAGTTTGTAAAGTGGTTTATTTATTCAAAAAGTTGTTGTATGGTAAAGAAAAATTTTTCTTCTTTTTTTGATAGGAATAGAGTTTTTTTTCTTTTGGTGTGGCAAAACAAACTACAAGCGATTTTTTTTTTTCACAAGACATCACAGTACGAGATCCTTATCAATGACGATATATAAATGTATGATTATTACCTTATCTATTTACAATTATGAAAGTTCTATTTGTTTACTGGGAATAGTACACTTTTCTGATTTCAACAATCTTCTTACCTCTATTGGCAGCCAATTCTTCAATTGATCTTTGTTGTTTCAAAGCTTTAAAGAAACCAGTACAGACATGCAATGGGTTTCTTGAATTATGAACCTTACCTTTCAAATCTTTAATACCGGCAGCTTGACACATTTCGAAAACGTTTCTATTACATCTCACACCGAAACCAATTGGAGCTGGTGAGAACTTCAATTTGGTGGCATGATATTTGTATTCCAAATTACCAAGAATGGTTCTATCTTCGTATCTGTAAATTGGAGTCAAGTTTTTAACGGCGTTCCAATGAGCTTTAGTAGCGGCGGTTCTTACACCATCTCTAGATTTCCCAATACCGATACCAAGCATCCCGTTTTTATCACCAGCAACGGATAACACAAAGAAACTGGCAATGTTACCCTTGGCAGTCTTATTGGAAACTCTCTTCATGATCAATGGACGAACGTACAAGTTTCTAATGTATCTTTCATCCAAACCTGTCAACTGTGATAATTCTTTGGCGATTTGTGAGGTGGTTTTAGTGGCAGTTTGTTCGTTTTTGTTAGTTGCAACTGGTGCAGCAGAGAATCTGATCTTCATATCTGCTCTATCGGAAGAATAGGTGTCTGGGATTGGAGGATATGGAGTTCTTCCTAAACCTTGATTTGGATATAAGATAGGTTCTTCCCATGCTGGATCATTCAATGAATAATCGAAATCTTCTTGAGTTGGGGCGACTTTGGATCTGGTGGTGTTTTTGTTTAATTGTAATTTTAAATAATCGTTTGGTGAAACGACGGATTCGGCCAATTCGATACTTTGTAATATTTCAGGGTTGTAGTATTTGCTTAAAAATTCGGCATGTTTGGTGACTTTATCCGTGCTTGGATCTTGGGCAAATAATCTTTTAGATGTACTTAAACATCTCTTAAGAATAGATACTGGCTGGTTTCTAAACATTGTTAGTTAAGCCCACAAGAATATGGTTTGATATTGAATGAGGTTTCTTGAACTGTTTGAAAATTTTTCCTACATAATAAACGCACTACAAAAAAAAAAAAATTTCAAGATTTGTCCTGATTCACACGACTAACAGATTACAAATTTCCTAACAATATATAAATACAGTGTATATATTCATGAAACAAATCTAAACTAACGTAACCAAAACACCTATACATAAGAGAGACGAAAAAAAAAAATCAAACTATAAAAATACATTCTATCAAGGAGTTGATAATTTCTCTTGTTTTCCATTTGGAACGTTTTCTTTCAAATCAATATCTGTGTTTTCGTCATCCAATTGCTTGAAATCTTCAACCGTACCATTTTGAGGTTGTTGAACTGGCGAAAACTGAAGTTTTTCCTTTTCCTGTTGCAAGTTTTCGACTTCTCTTTTCAATCTATCAACTTCTTTCTCTAATCTTTTCCCGAAAACATCAATATAATAAGTTGCTCCATTGTAACTAGCCCAAATAAAGATGAAGGAAACGAAAACACCACAGGCATGTTTATATTTGAACCAAATAGGACATGGGATCATGGTTAATAATTGGTATCCAAATTGAATCAAAGTAAAAGCCAATGTTTGCATCCATAAATATGGTAATCCATTGACAAATTTACCCAATGGAGTTGATTTGTTTTTCGTTTTCAAATATTGGAATGATGTCACTCTCCCCTTGTCAATTTGATCCTTTTTCCTAATGGAGATGAAATAATGATAAGACACTTGCCAAATGGTGTAGTAAATAGATGTGGTAAGAATACTGGCAGCAAAGTTCCAACTATCAATGGCTGCAATACCTGGGTATCTTTGTTTAATATAGTCGGCTGGTAATTCATGAACCATGACAAACATGGTTACTGGTGGGACAAAATGGATAAATGAAGAAGTGGTTTTCTCAATTGAATGTAAAACAAGTGAATTTCTCCACGTGATAACAGCCCATGATAAAGTTCCTAAAGATAATGAAAACACCGAGACGAACAAAGTTGGAGATCCTGGGAATACCCATATAAATAACATAAGCAACAAGTTAACATAGTAACACAAGTCAGCCAAGTAGTATTGGAATGATTGCTTGAAATATGTGTAAAATCTAATTGGCATTAACAAGACAAATAACGCAGTATGGAAATGAGGGAAATAAATTGGGTATTTACCAATAATTAAACCAGCACAGAAGATTAAAAACACCGAAAAGGCATAGAACGCTTTCTCAGTAGATGAACTAACAAGATTTTTATGAACACGTTGGTCGAATTTTTGTAAGCTTTGATTTATGACCGCTTGCAATTTGTCTAAGTCAATATTTTTCCCATGTAATTTCTGTCTAGTTTTCATTTTCATACTACTCAATCTTTTCCTGGTATTATCAGAGACGTCATTCAAGTTTAATCCAAAATCGAAATCATTGGCAAACATTAGTTTGGATAAATCAAGAAATGGAACCGACACGGTTGAATCACTTCTAGTGAGTTGTGGGGACGAAAACAGCGACGTACTAGCATTATTGGAAGCAAAAGAATATGGACCGGCATCGTCATCGTCAATCAACGCCGAACCATCATCTGGTGAAACAGTGGTAGTAAAGGAAGCTGCCCTTTTCATGAGTAAGGTGTTGATTTGTTTTTGTTTAAAAAAAAAAAAAAAAGAAAAATATTAAGTTCCTAAAACAGGAAAAAAAAAAATGTTGGGTTTGATGTGAAACGGAATTTGATGATGTTTTCGTAACCAAAAAAGAAAGAAAATATGTATCTAATATGGTTTATCCGATAGATGGAAAGAGGGTTGATGACTGAATCAACAAGAAGAAAAACATGATTTATAAACTAGAAAAGAAAAATAAATAGAAAATATAATTTTAGTCTTCAGAGATGTCAACTAGAAGGAACGTTTCACTTTATTTTTTTTTATCTTTTCTTTTGTATTCCTTTTTTTTTTAAGATGATCCAATAAACACACGTGTGTCTGTCAGCCATCCATACATCTCTACACTTTGCAACCAACTTGGACTGTAAATAAAACCAAAAAAATAAAAAAAAAATTCAATCATTTATTAATCTTCTATATTACAAAAAAAATGAAAACCACCCATGGATTAAACAAACACACGAGTCCCAAAATTAAAACAACCAACTAACCCCAGAAGTAAATTAAATTTATACATTTTCAACTTCTTTCTTAATGGCATCAAAATTATACAACTTCTTATTATTCTTACCATCATTTTTGTGTGGATTCTTTTGATTATATTCGTAACATTCTAAAATACATTTCTTAACATTATCAACACTTTGTTGACTCAATTGGAAATGACATGCAATTCTTTGACCCATTAATTTGACATTATATTTAGTTCTTCCCAATTCAATTAATAATTTAGGATCCATCTTGTTTGCTTTCAAATCAAGGAAAACAAGACTGGTATCCACTGGTGATTCAAGTTTAATACCATGTTGAGTACAGAAATCACCAATTTGTTTAGCATAATCGTGAGATTTCTTTAATTTTGGTAAATTGTAATCAATGGCGTGGATAGCCATGGAAGTCATAATACCGGCTTGCCTCACACCACCACCATTTTGTTTTTTGAAATGGTTTGCTTTAAGGATGAATTTTTCTTCACCAACTAAAATGGATCCCATTGGAGCACCTAAACTTTTAGATAAACAAATGGAGACACTATCAAAGTATGAACAATATTCTTTCATACTGATACCGGTAGCAACACTGGCATTCCATAATCTAGCCCCATCTAAATGTAATTTGATATCATTTTCACGACAGAATTCACTGATTCTCTTTATTTCTTCGATTGGCATAATTATACCATGTAATGTATTTTCCAAAGAAATCACTTTAGTTGGAGCAGCATGAATATCACCATCATCGTAAGTTACATTATCCAAAATATCTTCAAGGGTTAAATAGTTTTTATTTTCTGGTTTTACTGGATGAACCATGGCTTGGGATAAAGTAGCTAAACCACCAGCTTCATGTAAGAAAACATGAGAACGATGATCACATAATATACTGTATGGTGGTTGAACAAGATTAGCTCTAAGACCAATTTGATTTGATAATGTACCACTAACGCAGAAAAGTGCAGCTGGTTTCCCAGTTAGTTCACGCATCTTATTTTCCAACTTTAATGTCATTTCATCTTCAAGATATACAGAATCCCCATATGTTGCATTCATAAAACCTTCTTCAATCATAGCTCTTGTTGGAACTGTGAAGGTATCACTTCTAAATTCATTGTATGTTGTGAAATTTTCTTCTTCGTCGGCAGTCATAGTAGTAAAAAGATAATGTAGGTAGTTTGAATAAAAGCAAATTCTTTTTAAAAAAAGGAACTTATAGATAAAAAAAGATGAAGAAACCTAATCAGTTTATAAATAAGAATTAGAAAAAAAAAGAAAAGGACAAGATCATTATGAGTAATAATTTTTTTTTTTTTTAAAGGTCAGATGACACTGTTTACAGAAATGGTTAGCGTTTCCCATCTTAGCTTTTGGGGCATTTCCTCATCTTGGTTTTTTCTTTTTCGTTCGCCGTCATTTGCAGTTCTGTGCCGAGCAAAATTAAGTTTTTCCGCGACAATTTCTAAGGAAAAAAAAAGAAATTTTTTTAAACCTGCGGACTTTCTTTGTAAAAATTGCCATAACGTTTTTCCAATAATGCCGCATAAAAGAAACTAAAAAAAGATCGTTTTTTTTTTCTTCTTCTTTTAATCCTATGGCTACAAAAAATAAAATAAAAACAATCACTGCCTCCAAAAAAACAATATCCCCCCTCCTCTCCACATTGGGGGTTGTTTTTGTTGAATATAGTCATTTGTGTGATCTGATTTTAAATGTAACGCTTATCTCCACTCTCTCCCCTCTCTTTCGGTAACCAACGGTAAATATCCCCTTTTTCTTTTTTTTTCTTAGTAAAAAGCAGGTAAGAACGATACAATTCGGACTTTGAATCGTTTACACGATTAAGTATAGCTCCACAGTGAAACGCTGGGAAAACCCGGATGCTTGCAAAACCTGATACACAAAAGACTAAACATCTATAATGTCAACTTTTTTATATTTTTATTTCCTATACATCCTACCAAAAAAGTAAAAACCACCCAAAAAGAAAAACCAAGAACAAGTAAAATATGTACAATTATTGTTGAGTACTGTCATAATATAAATTTTCGGTGCCGTTCAATGACAGTTGATCAGTCTGCTGTTTACTAGCCACACCATTCCCATTTCCACCTAAAACCGAATTTTTCTCGTCTTGAGGCGTCAAATTTAAAGGTTGCAAATTACTCTGATTATATCCCCCGTATAAATTTTGACCACCACCGTTGTTATTATTGATGTTGATGTTACTACTAAACGGTTGAAAATCGGCGTTACTCGGAGTTGAAGTGGTGTTGAATCCACGTAAAGTTCCACTACCATTGATATCATTTCTCCAAATTTGACTATTGTTGGAAATTGTTCTAGTATGGTTGTTTGGATTCAATAACAAATTCAGAGTCTTATCATCCAGCCAAATATTTGATGACTGCGTCGGAGTCATTAAAAATCCATTTTGATGATGACTCGGATTTAACAAATCATTCGAACTCAAATTCGTGGTGCCCCATACTCCACCACCACCACCGCCACTACCGGCGTTAGCGTTAGCGTTCCCCTCATGTAAATTACTTTGGGATAACGATGGCGAGCTATATCTATAAAGCAATGAATTATAATCACCATAATTTGGTATCAAGTTATTGTGCATTGGAAGTGGGGAATTGATACCTGTCGTATAGATGGAATCATCGTATGGGAATCCTTGATATTGGCCAGTACTATCAATGGAAATTAATGGATTATTTGAAGGTGTATTTGCACCATTCATATCCAAATCCAAATTGTGTGCAGCATTAATCTGTTCCAAACTAACATATGGCTGTTGTTGCAGTTGTTGCGGTTGTTGTGGTTGTTGCAATTGATCTGGCTGAACTGCATATCCATAGTCGTTCGTAACTGCTTGTGGAGGATAGTTTTCTGGCAGATGCAGTTGTTGGTGTAAGTGTTGTTGGTTGATGAGTTGTTGTTGACTTAATGGAGATCCTAAATCACTGTCCGATTCCTCTTTGGAATAAACATTACTGTAATGGTTGTAGAAATTAGTAGTTGCTTTACTTTGATCTTCCACAGGGGAGAAGTTTCTCTTTCCATTAAACTTAGGTTTAGGTAAAGCATTACTGAAACCACCAAATTCAATAGATGCTTGGTATTCCGTCATCTTTACTGGTTGATAGTTTGGATCTAAATTCATTCTCGCCAATTCCAAAGATTGGTGAATGGCAACAAATTTTTTAATTTCATTTCTGAATGCCTCTTTCCATTGTTGTTCAAACTCTTGGTATTGGTTGATCTCTTGCATTATTTCATCTTGCCATGATGGCATAACTTGAAGGATTTTGACAATCGCATCAAACGCATTTTTGGTTAATGACCCATCTTTGTTGAAAATCAATGGCAGAGACGAAGTATTTCCAGCTCCATTCAGTGATTGCACAAATGAAGAGGTTGAAGATGATGATGGTGGTTGTGCTGTTGCTTGTTGAGCCGGTGGTTGGGCACCAGAAGTCGACGTAGATGGGATAGGTGGTGGTGTGGTTCCTGTACTAGTACTAGTCATGGTGGTATCTGGCGTAGTGTTTGCAATTCCAGATTGATTGAAAGCTTCCACTAATGGTTTCAATTGATTAATGATGGAAAGCATTTCTTTTCTCTCGATTGCAAGGGTTTTCAAATTTTCTTCAGTTTTTTCAATTTCCGATTTATAATGGTTAATCTTTTCTCTTACTGTAGTTATTTCTTCTTGTACTTTTGATCTTTCTTGGTCTTCATTAATTAATGCTGAATTGTTTCTTTCTTGTAATTTTTTTAATTTGTTTTCATTTTCTTGAAATTTTGTATTGAATAATGCAAGGGAATTTTTTAATGAATTTAATTGGGTAGTTAATTTCGATTTTTGGAATGTTAGTTTATCTTTAGATCTTTCCAATGATTTAACGTCATTATCTTTTTTCAGTTTATTATCCGTTTCCTCTTCAAACTCTTGTTTGCAAAGACATAATTCTCTCTGTAAAGCTTCACGTTCTTGAACAGTGCTTACTTGAAACTGTTTATACTCATTTTTCGATCTGGCTAACTCATTTTGGAACTTAATCACGTAATCATTTAATAACTTAGAATCTTTGATATTTTTAATCAGATCAATAGTAATGGATTCCAACGATAAATCATCCAATTCTTTCCCGGTTTCAACTTCTCTGACATCATCTTCCAAGTGATCCACATTCACATTCTCGTCAAGTTCATCTTTATTACAAGTCTGGACAAACACTGGTTTGGATTGGGATTTGAAATTCGTGATTGAATTAATAGCCACGATTTCTATACGATATAGTTGATGCGGTGATAAATTATTTAATTTGCATGATGTCGAAGTCAACGTGGCTGCCTCTTCGTCGTTGATAATAATCACATAGTATAAGTTTTCATCGAACTTGATTTCAATATCCCAATGAATCACGATCGAAGTCTCGGAAATGGAATCAATACATAACACCGGAGAATGAGGAATTTCAATATTCAAGTCCTCGATTAACTTCTCAACGGGGGTGCGTAAAATCAGATAGAATCTGAACAAAAGCCAACATATGGAAGGTATTATCGTTAGCAACACCTCTATCATTTGTTGTTATTTATGTTTGCTTGTTTTTGGGCAAGTTGGTAGATCTTGAAAGTTTGGCAAAAACAGTACGAAAATTTTAAAGAGAAAAATTTTTTGATGTTAAAAGCAAAAAAAAAAAAGAAAAAAAAAAAAAAAAATTTTAAAAAGAAAAATTTTTTTAATGTAAAAAAAAAAAAAAAAAAAAAAAAAAAAAATAAAACAAACAATGTCGTGTGCCGCGGATGAAAAAAAGCAAAAAATTATGGAAAGAGAAGATTTGTTAAGAAGAATCGATGACAGATTTCTATAATTTAGTTCCGAACCTGAAACACAAAATCTGACCCAACAACAACGCTTTACGACTACAGCAAAAATTCAACAAAACAATAATATAAAAGAATAAAAGAATTTATTTGGTATAAATTTATCTAACACAGAAATAAAGAATAGTCAACGAATAAAAAAAAGTATTTGAATAAACTTTTAGAAGAATTTTTTTTTTTTTTTTGGTACAACAATATCAAGAATCTCCATTAAAGACTTCTTTAATATTTGGTTGGAATATCAGCAATCAATTCAGTAACTTCATCCAAGTCAATGTCAGTGATAGATTTAATGAAAACACTGAAATCGGTATTTTCATGGAAACCAGCTAAACCTTCTCTAACATTCAAAAGTTTTTGTTGCAAGTATGGAGCATTGGAGAAACCGTACAAATCAACATCAACAGAAGTGTGTTGGAGAGAACCCCAGTGGGTCTTGGATCTGAAAGAAGTCAAGTTGGCAATTTCAACTCCCAAACTGGTGGTGTACAAAATACCTTCAGAAGAAGCATCAACGTATTTGGCAAGTCTTTCAACTTCTTCGTCAGTGTAGTTGGTTAAGCCTAAACCTTCTTCAATAATGGTGGATCTGATGAATCCTCTCAAATCATCACCTTCATAGTTGTTGATTTCTTTAGCCAAGTATTCACCAGAATGAGTAGCATTCAAAACAACAGAGAAATCACGTGGACGGTCTTGGTTCAAGACAAGACCACCGGTTTCGTGATCAGCAGTAGCAACAACAATGGTATCAACATCAGCGTTTTCAGTGTAGTTACGGACCAAACCAACAACTTCATCATATTCAAGAGCTTCCAAAGCGTGGGATTGGACACAGTTTTCGTGACCAGCATGATCAATTCTGGAACTTTCAATCATCAAGAAGAAACCTTGTTCGGAATCTTTGGTGTGTTCAGTCAAAGCGTTCAAAGCGAATTGAGCTTGTTCAACCAAGTTTGGATATTCAGAATCTTCACGGTCAATTCTGTATGGGTAGTCATCTTCAGCAAACAATCCCAATAATGGTAAAGTAGCATTTTTACCTTCATCAAAACTGTCGAAACCGGCTCTGTCACCAACATAAGTCCAGGTACCGTTGTTTTGGACTTCTTCAATCAAACTTCTGTTGTCTTTTCTTCGCCCACCTTCATCGATACCATAGAACCATCTTCTACCACCACCGATAATCAAATCTGGGACTGGACCTAATGGATGGATTTGACCAACCATTTGTTCAACGATAAGATCTTGGGAACTTCTACTTTCAGCATGAGCAACCCAAACAGATGGAGTAGCATCACCAACAGAAGTGGTGACAACAATACCAACGGCGTAACCTTGCAATTTAAGAGCTTCACCAATAGCACCAACGGCTTTCTTTTCTGGGTCAACAGAAATGTAACCATTAACGGTTTTCTTACCGGTAGCCAAAGCGGAACCAGCAGCAGCGGAATCAGTAATTTAAGAAGAGTTAGAGGAGGTTCTTTGAGTACCGATCAAGTAACCGTCCAAATTCAAAAGATCTCTTTGGGTTAAACCGTCTCTGTATTGTTTATAGTCTCTGGCCAAGTTAATACCACTTGGTCCGAAACCATCACCGACTAAGAAAATAATGTTCTTTTTCTTTGGTTTGGAGTTGTCGACTGGAGCAGCACCAATAGCAGCGAATAAGTAGAAGTAGACAGCTAAAGCTAAAGCGGAGATGTTAAGTAATTTTGGGAAAATGAAAGCCATTTTTTTGATGTGTTGTGTTGATGGATGCAAAAAAAACAAAAAAAAAGAAACGAAGAAATGTAATCCAATGAAGTATTTATACTATCCCGTAATTCCCTCAAAAACAAAAATAGGAGACGATGGATACAACTGTGGTCTATGGTTGCGAAAGCCTATTCTGTATGAACGTACCACATGGGTTGAAAAATTATATGAATACCAAGAAATATTTGAGTTTTGGTTTTTTTTAATTTTTAATTTTGTGCAGCATTGTAACCCAAATAAGAAAAAGCAAAAGCAAAAAAAAAAATTATGGTTTATTCGAAGTTCAATATGAATTGGGAATTTCACTTGAGTTTTTCAATTGTTCTTTTAGATTAATTGTAACCCCGGGATCTGGGGTAGCCACAGCTTACAACAATTGATCATCTAAAACTGTATATCTTTTATATCTCTCCTTTATTGTCTGGTTTTTTTTTTTTTTTTTGAGAATGTGACAAATAATTTTTTTGACGCAATTGACAAATGGATTGGTAATTATTGTCACACTAATATTGGAACCCCCTTGATGTAGCATACATTTTTTTTTATTCGTACTTCTTGGACTAGAAAAATATTTCTTGGTATATGAAAATTACTTTAACAATAAAGACACATGGGCTCCTCTTTGAAGAAATTTTAACCTTGATATGATATTCTTGGCGGTCGTTCTATATTTACCAATTCACCATATTCAATCAACTGCACTATTCCTTTCGTTTCTATACTTT
>JAKTXQ010000137.1:0-12654 GCA_030582995.1 Candida maltosa
GATCTCTGGTACTTCGGAAGCTCTTGAACTAGACTTTTCACTAGATACATCTTCCCCATCTCTATTGTTGGTGATATCATCGTCATCATCTTTGGTGAAAAAACAGAGCCACGACTTGAATGATTTGAACCAATTTCTCTTTTTTGGTTTTTCCACAATTGTCGTGGCGGGTTGGAAAGATGATGATGGAGGCAAAACCGGCATCTCAGTAATACTAATACGTTCAATAGACTCTCCTTCCTTTTGTTCAATAGTTGGATCAATCGATGCTTCACCTTCAGCCGCATCACCTTCGGTAGCATCATCTTCTTTATCAACACTAACTGGTTTATTAACTTGTAACCCAGTACCCAATTTAGAACTACCTTCTAATTGATTATCCTTATCACCGGCAATATTCTCCTTTTTCCGAGCATTCAATTTGCTGTTGTTATTGTCATCTCTGGCATTCAGCTTTTCAATCTTTCTTGGATAATATTTTGGTCGTTTGGTATTGTTTTTCTTGGAACTCAAATCTTCTGATTTCTTAGACACATCTGATTTACTAATTGAAGACGACGACGATTCATTAGGTCTCTTCTTATCACCCTTTTTATGTGCCAACTCGCCAAACACTTTCTTAGCTGGATTATCAGGTTTCTTAGTTGAACTTGGATTAGACAAGTCAACACTCGAAGTGGATTTCTTGGCTTGCACCAACGCTAAATTTTGCTTTGTAATACTGGCAACTTCACTATCATCATCAAGCTTCAAAACATCACTATTGCTAAGACTTGAAGCAGCCGTAGCTGTTTCTTTCGCGCCTTTTTTGGTTTTGTTTTCAGACATGATGGGAATGATGTACTATAAACTTTATTCTTTGGAAGAAATTACTTTTGTTTTTTTTTTAAAAAAAATCTTAACAAAATAACCACAGTTGTTTTAAAGAATTAAAAGGAAAAAGTGGTATAATTGATTGTATTTATTTTAAAAAAAAATTTTTTTTGATTCATTTTTTTTCCAAAAAAAACGAAAAACATATAACCTTTTATGATAAGCGATTAGTTTGTAGAATAACAAACATATGAATGGATAAATTTGGTATGATGTTGTACAATTTAATGATATGCTTTGAATTTCCATTTTGTTGCTTACTTTCTTTTTTGCAACTCAAATTTTTTTTTTCTCTTCTTGAAGTTGATGGCAAAAATATCCTATTTAGGAAGTCAATGATTAGAGAGCAAAAAAAATAAAAAATAAAAATAAAGTCGCCGCACTTCTATTTTTTTCCACGACAAAAAACTCTCTCACATTTTTTTTTTTTTCAACTTGTGTCTGACTTGTCCTTTTTTCAACACATTAAAAATCCAGTTCTACATTTGCAACGTTATAGAAAACCCAACATGAAAGGACTTCTATTGATATCTTTATTCTTGTCAACTGCTCTTGCAGCTATTTTAGGTATTGATTATGGTCAACAATTCACCAAAGCCGTATTATTAGCACCTGGGGTACCATTTGATATAGTTTTGACAGATGAAGGAAAACGAAAAGATACATCCGGGTTATGTATAAGAAACCTTGGGAAGAATGATTTAGAAAGAGTATTTGGATCTCAAATGGGATCATTGGTTACGAGATTTCCTGGCAATTCCATTTTGGATTTGAAACAATTATTGGGTAAATGTATTGATGACCCAACTGTCACCCAATACTTGAAAAACCATTTCGTCAAGTTAATTCCAGATGAAGGTCGTAATGGTATAAAATTTGACTTGGGATTCAACAATTCCACGTTAGAATTCACCGTTGAAGAAATTTTGGCCATGAATTTGAATGAAATCAAAAATAGAGCATTGAATGATTTGGAAGCAAATCCACAAGCTGCCGTGTTAGTTGAAGATGTTGCCGTGTCAATTCCACCATTTGCAACTCAAGCAACTAGACAAGCCTACTTGGACTCGTTAGTTTTGGCCAATTTTTCAAATGTGTTGGGATTGGTTGAAGAAGGATCAGCGGTTGCATTAAACTACATCAGCAATAGAAAACTCGAAAAGGAAGAATACGATAATGTCAAACGTTACTACTTAGTTTATGATGCCGGTGCCGGATCTACTACCGCCACCTTGTTCTCATTTACTCCAAGATCTATTGGCCAATCAGTATTGGAAATTGAAAGTATCGGATTTGATGAATCTTTTGGAGGAAAAGCATTAACCAATTCCATTTACTCCTTAGTTTTGGAAAAATTTTTAAACCATTTCAATTTGGAAGAATCTGACTTGACTGATAAAATTGCCGCCAGATTACACGAAGTTTCAGAAAAGGCAAAACTTGTTTTATCTGTGAATAATGAATTCCATACCACGTTGGAAACTATTTTCGATGATAAAGATTTTAAAGTTTCTGTTACCAGACAAGAATTTGAAGATATAAACTCCGATTTGATGGAACACATCAGTAATCCAATTTTGAAAGCATTAGAAGATGCTGGATTGAAAGTTGATGACATTGAATCAGTTATCTTAAATGGTGGTTCCACTAGAGTTCCATTTATCCAAAAACACATTACGTCTTTGGTTGGTGACAACAAAATTTCCAAATCGGTCAACACCGACGAAAGTGCCGCATTAGGTACTACATTAAGAGGATTGAAATGGAAAACCAATAGTGTTAGCAACAAAGATATTCTTTTAGTGGAAAAGAATTATCACAATTTTGAAATCAGTATCAATGGTCAAGATGACGAAATTGTCGTTTTCCCTAAAAACTCTCCTGTTGGCAATACCACCAAAGTCAATTTAGGTAAATTACAAGACAATGAATTAACTATTTCTTTATATGAAGATGGGAAATTAATCAAATCTTATAATTTTGACGACATCTCTACCAGAACCAAAAAATTAAGTTGCAAATCGAAAGAAGATAAAGAAATTGTCGCCGAGTTTGTATTGGATGATAACAAAATGTTTGATATTGTCAAAGTTGATTTGGTTTGTGGATCTAAGAACGGTGGATCATTTTTTAACAAACTTTTGAACAAAGAAAAGGACAATGATGATGAAATTATTATTGAAGAAGCAGAAGAAGCAGAACAAGGAAGTGACTCTGATACCACCGACAGCAAAAATTCCAACACTACCAACTCAACTAAATCTACTAGTTACACCACCAAAAAACTGAAATCAGTTTACGTTCCAATTCCAAAACCAGTATATCCACATACTAGACCAATTGGAAGAGTTGCTAAAAATACTTTATTTGATAAATTAGCTTATTTGAACGCACAAGATGAAATTAAGATCGAAGCTGACCAAATTAAAAATAGTTTAGAAGCACAATGTTATCAATTGCGTGACTATTTGGACGAAAATGAAGCAACTTTATTGGAAGAATTAAGTTCAGATGAACTTGAAAAAATTGGTCAATTTGTCAGCGAAGTTGTTGAATGGGTAGATTTTGAAAGTGATGATTCCAGTATCGAGGAATTGAAAGCTAAAGTTGGCGAAGTTGAAGAACAATTTGCTCATTTGAAAAATATTGCTGAAATGACTAAAGCCGATTTATCTAAAGAAGGTATTCAAAAACTTTTCGGAGATAGTTCCAAATTGATCATGAACATTCAATCTAGTATGTTGGAATTTGGAAACAAGATTGCTGAAATGCGTACTAAATATGAAGACGCAGGTTTGGATTTTGAAAAAGAAAACGAAAGAATTAAACAAAAATTACTCGGTAGAGGCCAGGATAGAATGTTGTCATTTGAAAAGAATTTGAGCGTCTATAAAGATGTTCTTACAGAAATTGGTAAGGTTTTAGAATACAATGAAAAGAAATTTTCTCAACTTTCCAAACAACAGTTGTACTCTTACCATGAAAGATTGGCGAAAGGAGTTGCCGATATGCTTGGTGATATCATTGCTATTGAAACACTTCATTTGGAAAGAATGGAATTATTTGAATCCCAATTTGAAAAACTTTTAGAAAGAAAGAGACAACAAGAATATAGAAAAAAATTGAGAGAAGCTCAAAAAGCAGCCAAAGAACCTGAAGAAGATGACAGAGTTGAAATCGTGGAGGAAGACGAAGAAGAAGAAGAACAAGTTTTTGACAGAGAAGTTCCAAAACAATCTCCTGAAGAATCCAATGAAAGCGAACCATCAGCTGAAACAGAAGCCGAACCAGAAGATGTTGAGCATGATGAATTGTAATAGAAATTCAAATCCAACCAACACACATATATATCTTTTTTAGACAGTTCAATAAATAATATAGTTCACGTGTTCCACAGCACGACATTTTTCAAAAGCATATTTTTCTTCTATCTTTGAGAGTCCAAAAAAAAAAAAAAAATTGAACGAAAAATTCATCCACCTTTCCATCATCAACTCCTAAGTGACACTACTCCCCATCGATTTCAATCATCAAGTATGTCATCGTACTCTTCACGAAACCAAAGTAGTACCTACAGAGGAGCATCTTACAATGATGATACTAACAAACAATCATCATATCAGGACCAACATCATCATCAACAACGCCATCACCAAAGTAGTTCATCCCAATACGACCCAAGAAGAAATGATAACCGTCAAAGTAGAAGACCAGATACGTATCTGAGTGACAATAGAAGAGATGACAGATATCAAGACCGCAGAGGTGGGAATGCATCAGGTGAACAAAGCGACAGACAGGATTCGTACCGTCCAGCTCAATCAAGAAGTTATGATACCCGCTCGAATGATAGATATGATCCTAGAAATAATGCCAGAGGTGGAAGAGGAGGCTTTAGATCTGATAGAGGAGGCAGAGGAGGTGGAAGAGGTGGCAGCAATAGTGGTGGTGGTGGTTTCAAAAGATCAAATGAAGATGGCGGTGATTACAGACATACTAAACAACAACGCACAGGTAATGATTATTCCCAAAGATCAAGTTATGGGAACTCTCTGAAACAAAGTTATTCAAACAATGGTAGACAGGACTCAAGAACAGGGGGTGGTTCTCGTAAGGGAGATTACTCTTCTTATCAAACACCATCTTATGGAGGATCAAGATATGGCCAGACATCAAGTAATGAAGTCCCAGCTTATGTACAAGCATTGGCACCACAATCTTTTGAACCTGAGTCAACCATGCATAAAGTTATGAACAGTCATATCCCGAAAGAGAAGTCGTTGGAAGCAATCTTACAAGATATTGAACGTGTGGAAAAAAGGTTGGAAGAATTTATTAATGTCATTCCACTTGAAGAAGTTAAAGTGGTTGATTCCAAATGGAATAGAGTACCGGAAGGTTTGGAAAATTTATCAGCCCCAAGAGCTAAAATGTCTGGATTGTTTCCATTACCAGGTAAACATCGTCCAGTTGATCTTACCAAATTGGAAGGTGAAATTAGAAACAAGTTGAATAGTGATGATAGTGATTTAATCGACAAGTCTAAAATTGATGCGATTGATTCAAAAGCAAGTAAGGTGTTAATTTTTAGACTCAATTTCCAGGAAATTGATCATTTGAAAATAGTGGAATTCTGTAACGATTACTTGAAATCAGCTGACTTTAAAAATGGTTCTGACGATAATATTATCAAAAAGAGGAAAATTGATGGTGCCAATTGTTTGATAATAGAGTTTAAGAATGCCGAATGTGCTACGATAATTTACTCATTGAATGAAACCGAATTATCTTGCAACTCTTTCCAGCAATCCAGAGGTTTCGATCTGAAAACTGCAGGACTAGCTGAAAAATTCAAATTGTTGATTACGAGACCAGGTGAATATGTTGTTCAAGATACACAAATTGAATCGGATGAAGTTGCGGATATTGTTCCAGATAGTCCTAGAAAACTTGCTGTTCAGGTAAACACCAACATTTCTGCCAATGTGATTTTAGAAATTTTCGAAAAAAAAATTGGTCCAGTCAAAGGTTTCCAATTTCTCAGACAGAGAGGAACAAAGGAATCCCTTGGGTTACTATTTGTTGAATTCAAAGATACAACACCTGATATTGTTTATAAATTGAAAAAATTCGAGTTTGTGCAAAATGCCTTTCATGCTTGTATTATTCCAAATAAAACAAGTATACAAAAGGGACAAATTGACTTTAATAATCTTAAGAAAGCTGTTCAAAATGATGGCGTGACTGCTCATGTTCCACTGAGAGTTATTAGATTATTGAATGTTGTCACTGAAAAAGAATTGTTAGATGCCACCAACTATATGGCTACCAAAAATGACATCTATACTGAAGCATCAAAATATGGTGAAGTGGTCAACATTAGAATTCTGAGACCTAGTCGTGAAAAAGCACCAGGATTTGTGCAATTGAATACCACACCAGGAATGGGAAGTGTTTTTATTGAATATAAAGATGAAAAAACAGCTTTAACTGCCATGATGGAATTGGCAGGAAAACTGTACAACGATCGTACAGTGTTGGTATCATTTTTCGATTACGATGATTTTGTTTTGAATTTGTTTTAAAATGAAAACTGTATAGATAAATTTTGTATATTAGTTGTGTTGTGTTATGTTTGTTTTTTTTTTTTACAAAAAAATATACCCATCTATATTTTGTTGTCTGAAAGAAATTTAGTTAATTCTTGTGGAACATTCTTATCATAACCATGTCGTGCAATCAATGAATATAATTGTTCTGGTAATTCAGGAATGAAACTTAAACTTAGCTTGATTATTTCATTTTCTTCCAAATTTGGCCATGTTCGTAAAATCTTCATGGGTTGTTCGCTTTCCAAAATACTTGATCGATTAATGATTAATTGAGCAACCACAAATAAAATATTCATATGGGTACCATAGGCAAATAAAAAATCCCATAACTTCAACACCGAAGTCAACGGCGGTGTACATGCACAAAGAGTTAAGATCGATGGGAATGCATATATCTTTGCTTTCAAAAATTTTGAATCCAAATAATCACTCAACACTGGATCAATGATCTTTAGCACTGTATCTACCAAATGTAAACCGGTGTGTACTCCTTCCATATTCGGGGTAATATATAACGGGATATGCTTAGTTATCAAATTCTGGAGAATGGCAAATGCTTGTGGTTCACTTTTATGGCAAACATAGGCAATGGGGGCCAAGATCACATTCAACCCTTGGACGTACCCAACTTTGTTACTTATACCGATACATGATAAAATCCTGATCAACGAATCTTCATGCACTCTCAGATGAAATTTTTTATCATTCATTAACGTTCGAAATGTGTCATTTTTAATCTTGTTAAGCAACTCATCAGATAGAAGATCTCGTGATTTGGCCAATAATTGTAAATATCTATCAGTAGGGTATGGGGGAACCCGACATAATATACACCAAACATAGGATCGATAAGGACATTGATCATACCCTTCGGGAGTATTTAATCCTTCGACCAATATCATATATCGAAGTTGTGATAGTCCATTTTCTAGAAACATTTGTTCACTTCCTATGAATTGTTCAATGGAATCTTTCTTTCGACCCCTTACTAATACTTCTTGATTCATAATATCTCTTATGGTTATTTAGTAAGTTATATTATGATGTTGTTGTTGTCTTGATAGAAAGAGAGAGACAGTATTATTTTTTTTTTTTTTCACACACACAGATCAAATGTTTAGATTTTGGAGATTTTAGGACAAATAAAAATAAAAAAAATTTACGAAAAGTCGCGTACAGTACAAAAATGCTATTAATGAATATTAGAATAATCTATAGACTCAAAGTAAATTAAGAGAGATTAAATAAAAGGGTTGGTAAACTAAATAATACTCCGAGATTGTTGTGTTCATTGTGTAATTTCTGGATCCATTGATCAGTTGTATGGTGGAAGGATTAGCTTTGTTGGTTTGTCTTCTTCCAATATTCATTTTACTTAAATTGAAAACAGCGTGTGTATACCAAATTTATCATCTTTTAATCTGATTTGTGCGAAAAGAGTCACTCACACCATTTCCAATATTTTTTTTATATTTTGGCGAAAAATAAAATGTTAAGTTGAAGTGTTCTTTGAGTTCTTAGTTTTCTTAGCACAGGTCTGTCGATTGTGTTTTTTTCATATCCAGGGTTGCATAATTACGTTTCGTAATTTTTTGGATTTGTTTGAAGTCCTGATTGTCTGTACTCGACGTTGGTATAATTTGTTACACATCTTTATATCATACTACTAACCCTTTTCTACCCACTTTTAGCTTTGAATTTAGTATAGTCTATATTATAATAAAATGTTGTTATATTGTGTTTAAACTACGATATTGTATTCTTGTAAAGAATTAGCTAGTTCAAAAACATTGATCATTAATCCCTTTATTATCCTTTACCAATTTCTTTCATTTGTTTTGCAACGTATTTAAGGACATTTTAGAGCTATTCAAGATTATCGGGTTATTCGTACAGTTATATTTTGCTTGGACTTAACCGTCCAGCATAGATTAAGACTACATTGTTAATAGACAAGTGAAGGTATTTATTGACGAAGAGTATCCATTTGAAGAAATTTTTGAAGTTATCAAGTACATTGAATCTGGTAAAGCACTGAGTAAGTTGATAATCAAAGTTAAACAAGACTAATTTGCCCAAATGGTACTTCATGATTCTAATTATCTGCCAAATGTAATCACGGTTACGGTTCTACCCCCACACTAAAAATAAATCAAAATTTAGATTTGGCAAACATGACAGAAAATACAAAAGAGTTGTGGATGCTGTTAATGGTACCATTTTATATTATGAGTCCTAAAACAAAACCAAAAGAAGCTCAAGGTACACTTTTGGACATTATATAACAACTCAGAATTAGAGAATAACGTAGATAGATAAATAGAAAAAAATCGATCATTCAGTATACAATTTGTTTCTAAAATCGTTTCCATAACATCAAGCTACAATTCAAAATGGACATAATGCAGCTGTTATCCAGCAAAGCTAATGATTAAGTTCAGTAAATATCTTCTTGCATATGTCCGTAATTCTTGATGAAATTTTCGTAATAAAAGTATATAAATTCAATGATAAATAAACAAATCTCTCTACTTACACTACAACATAAACTATGCTTTCTCTTGCATCACATCATCAACATTTGGCAAAGAAGTTGATTCCAAATACTCTTCGTCAAGATTCGATTTAGGACCAGTGTAAAATTTGTATCCCCATACGAAATAGTAAACCAAAGACAACAACCACACACCGACATTAATAACCACAGTATAATTCATTGTGTTTTTATCAACATGTAAAGAATCTGGGAACATACACAAAACAATCACATATCCTGCCCAACCAACACTGACAATGTTAATCAAGGTACTGATTTTGGTACCGAAGTAAAATGGACCAGGAACAAAGCGCTTTCTTCCATAAGGTAAAAGAACGAGAAGAACAGGGAGACCCCATGACAAAACATTACTGGCAACCGCTAAACTGAAAAGTGCACCTGAACCGGCAGATCCATTAATCAACACGAGTAAACCTAAAAGTATACCCAAAGCACCGGCAAACATCGTGGCTCTGATTGGAACTTGAATTTTTGGATTGACATATTTGACGAAATTGTAAACAACTGGTAAACCATCGTCTCTGGCAAATGACCAAACTTGTCTTGACAAAGCAATCATGATTGAAACAGACATCAAGTATTGACCAACGGCAATGAGTGACATGAAAGCAACAGCCCATTTTTTCCCCAAAGAATCAAAAATGATTTGTGCCATTGCGGAGCCAGTGTCAGATTCAAGAACTCTACCAACATCACCGTCTTTAATGCAGGCAGCGCAAACAATGACTATAAACCATCCCAATATCCAACATGCTGTAATAGAACCAATAATACCGAATGGAATAGCTCTTTGGGCGTTCTTAGCTTCTTCACTACAATGAATGGTGGAGTCAAACGCTCCAATGGTCCAAATTGCTGGCATCCAACTCAATGCGAAGGACCAAACCGTACCGTAATCTCTAGCATTTTCAAAATTGGTGAAAATGAAACTGGCAGAATTAAAGTCATGTGCTTTACCAGCTGGAACTGCAATCAAAAACAATAAAACCAAAAACACATTCACCACAATGGAAACTGTTTGTAATAATGCAGCTTGTTTGGTTGCCAAACAACAAATAAACGCATTGGTAACGACACAGGCAACGAACACACCATAACATTTAGCATTGGTGATTTCAAATCCACCATCTTGTTGAATGTATACCGCAGACAACACTTGAACAGCGAAACCATAACTGATACTGCACAAACCACCAATCAACCCTAACGAATTGGAACACCCAATCATAAAACTCAAAGGCACTCTGAAAGTATCAGGACAATAATAATTAGTGTAATAATATAAACCACCAGACGTTGGGATGGCACTACCAAGAAAAGCCATACTCAATCCAATACAAAGAATGAAAATCGAAGCTAAAAACCAACCCCATACTAAACCAGCAGGTCCAGATTCTAAACCTGTTGATAAGACCGACGCAATACTTGGCAACAACCCCATAATTGAAAAAGCAATCCCAAAAACTTGTAGCGTACTATAATGACGTCTCAACTCTTGTTTGTACCCAATCTGGGCCAATAAATCGGCATCACCAGCATTGTGTTGCGGGTCAATCTCTCTTGTTGGTGATCTTATAGCAGACAATTGATGGAAATGTCCTTCTGTACGTGATTTGAGTGCTTCCATTTTTGTTTTTTTTTTCATACCTGGTTCAACAACAAAGCAGACGAAGCCTGCTTATTTTATAGAAGGTAGATCTAATTGTGGCACAAACAGGGAAATTTTCAAAATAGCAAAAAAATGTCCACCTCCTGAATATTAATTTTCACAGCTTAAAGTTAATTTTCACAGATAAGAAAATTGCACAAACACACGCAAAGTAGTAAAATATTAAGACAAATAACGTTCTTTCCATTTCTTTTGATTGGATTTTTCCCAGTAATCTTATCTCGATCTAATTTTTTTTTTTGTATCTCAGTAAAGTTTTCAAAAACGGAAGGTCGAAGAAGCTATTCAGGCGTGAAGCACAAGGAGTTATCAGCTTGATTTATATTATATCTCCCAAAAGCCGTTGTTTTGATTTAGTAGAACATCGACGTTACAGACCCCTGTATCCAGTCCATCTTTGTTTACTTTAGGCTATAGATCTGTTTACCACGCCATTAAGACCAGTCAACCAATTGGTGTATACACTTTTTGGTTTATTAGTAGCTGGAACACTACTGCTATTATCGCTTAATTAGTGACAAAGGAATTGGTAGAGAAACACTTGGAGCTTGTATAGTTCTGTTGGTAGTGCAAAAGATTTTCAAAATGCCAAAAAAATTTTATCTATGTTTCATTATGGCTGACTGCCCCCCTATTGTAGAATGAACAGCATCTCTGAAATCAGTATGGGAATAATTAAAAATAATCTGCTTGAAAACCAAATTGATCATTTAACCGAGCTGTATTACCACTTTTGATGACCTGGTTTTAAGCACTAATCTCCCCCACACACACACTTCTTTGATCTTTGTCTTTTTTTTTTTTTTGAGTATTTCTTTTTTTATTTTTATTTTTGATCATTATGTAAATCTCATGCAATGGTGATATGGTATCTCATTGTCGTACATCGTCCGTAATGTAGACGATATTTGAGTTGCCTGGTGCCACGGTTAATTGAAATCAAAGGAGCGAAAAAGCAAATGGAAAAATTTTTTTTTTTTTGGTGAATATAGCGTTGTTAAAATAAAAAACAACAAACTACACCCACAGCATGTTCGGATTAGGCAAACTATTTTACGTCATTATATTAACCATCAATGGTATTGCGGTGCTAAGCGAAGATAGATTTTTGAATAGAATCGGGTGGGGGTCCACAACTGCACAACAAAATAATGGCAACATACAAGCACAATTCAATCAATTCAATACAGGTTTAGACAGTGGCGAAGGTTCCATAAAGACCAAGTTGATCAACTTAATCAGTGCAGTCAGGACATTAATGAGAATACCATTAATTGTGGTAAATATTACTATCATTGTTTACGAATTGATTTTAGGTTAAACGGTGCTTACATATGCCAATTTTTACATTTGTTTGGTTAGTGTATATTACAGAGTGAATTTTTATTAGTTTTATTTTTATTTTGATTCATGTGTAGGTGAACCAGATTGACTTTGCAAACGATCTCTTGATTTCTTGAACAATTCTTCTTGTTGTCTCAATAGCTCTTCTTCTGATAGTCCGGAGTTTTGGAACTTGTTGTTTCTCTTTTCTTTCCCTTTTAATAATTCTTTATGTTCATCCAAGATTTTGTTTATGATATCAAGGTAATTTTTAAAATCCAACTCTTCTAGAGCTTTAACAACATGATCAGATGCAATGGTTTTCTTAGCCTCCTTTTCTGCAATATCATTCAGCTGCGTAGATAGCATCATTATAAATTCAATACTACATTCTGTTATAGCTTCTCTTGCTTCTTTTGAAATCCCTATATCCTTAGGTAATATTTCATTGATGATTTTTTGTACGGTTGCTTTGGGTAAAGATAAATCTTCCAAATTTGATCCTGAATAATCTGACATGATAGATGGTTATTGGAATAAAAAGGTTGTTGGTCGTTGTTGTGGATCGGAAGAGCCTAGTTTCTACACACAAAGTTTTTTTTTTTTTTTTTTTTATTTCC
>JAKTXQ010000138.1:0-11315 GCA_030582995.1 Candida maltosa
CCCATCGATAATGAAACCATGAGTGATGACTTTTTTGAAAGGAGCTACTGATTTAAACGAATCGCCGTTAGTTCCAGAATAAATGATTTTGTTTAACAATGAAGATTGAAACCAACCACGGTGTTGATCACTACCTTCCAAATAAATATCGGCTAATGGTTCATCAGTATTTGCACAATCGGTCAACTCCTCTTTTAAAGTACTCCACGATGTTCCTGAATCAAACCACACATCCATGGTATCTTTACCTTTATAGAATTCGGAGGCATCCATATTGATAGGTAACCATCTAGAAATATCAGATTCAACCACAAACCATTCGTCAGTACCAAACTCGTCAAGTTTCTCAACAATATGATTAATAACTGCCATGTCCATCACTGGGGAATCGGTTTTTTTACTGTAAACTATTGGAAGTGGAACACCCCAAACTCTTTGACGAGATATACACCATTCACTTCTATTGGCTACAAACAGCATTAATCTGTTACTGCCAACTTCTGGGTAAAACTTGACCTTTTCAAGTGCTTCAATAGCATATGGTTTGATTTTTTCCACATTGACAAACCATTGTGGAGTTGCACGTTGAATAACTGGAGTCTTCGATCTCCAATCGTATGGATAAGAATGAGTAAATTTTTTATCAAGATGGAAAAGCATATCATGTTCTTTCAATATATTGGCACAAATGACGTTTGTTTTCGCTTCTGTAACTTTGACGTCCCCTAATTGTTGGAACCCTGGTGCTAATGAATCAACAATATATTTACCTTTATTATCGACTGCCGATTCCATATGCAAATCATGTTTCTTTGCCACAAGATAATCTTCTCTACCATGGGAAGGAGCATTATGGACTAAACCAGTACCCGCAGTTTCAACAACGTGGTCACCATGAACCACTGGACGTTTAATAGAGTCTTGTGATGCAGGGTTGATATAATGATTGTTCACAAGTGCAGATCCTGGTATCTCAATATCCAAAACT
Source organism: Candida maltosa (assembly GCA_030582995.1). NCBI lineage: Eukaryota > Fungi > Ascomycota > Pichiomycetes > Serinales > Debaryomycetaceae > Candida > Candida maltosa. Next base: position 989 of record JAKTXQ010000138.1, read on the forward strand.
TTATATTGATCATTAATTTTCAACACTTGATCAACTAAAGATGCAGCTACCACCAATGTTTCATTCTCATTTTGAATCAACGTATATGTCATATTTTCATTGACACATATAGCTTTATTCAATGGTATAGTCCATGGAGTAGACGTCCAAATCAATAATTTCAAACGATCTTGTTCAATGTAATGACCTTGCGATTCAATAAATCTATAAAGATCTTGACTAACGACTGGGAATTTAACATGGATAGCCACTGATTTATGTTTATCATTATATTCCAATTCTGCTTCAGCAAGTGCCGTTTGTGTGTCACATCCCCACCATACTGGTTTTAATTGTTGAGTCAATAATCCATTTTCCATCAACTTTACAAATATTTTCAATTGGTTGATTTCATATTTATGATTCATGGTGATATACGGATCATCGAAATTAGTCATTATGGCATATTCTTTAAATTGTTGTCTCTGGTTTTCAATCATTGTGTTGGCCCAATCTCGACAAGCTTTTCTTATTTCCACTGCTGTTTCATATTTCTTCCCCAAAGATTCCACTTTCATCTCGATAGGTAAACCATGGCAATCCCATCCTGGACGATAATTGACTAGACGATCATTAAAAAGAAGTTCAAATCGATTGATAATATCTTTACTAATTTTGTTCAAAGCATGTCCTAAATGTAAATCTCCATTTGCATATGGTGGTCCATCATGCAACGTAAATGGATGTTTCTCTGATTTGGCTGCTTGTTGCCATGTATATAAATCTTGTGACAGTTGTTGAATCAATGAATCTCTTGTTTCACCTTTAGGAATTTTTGGTCCAAAACTTGTTTGTGGAAGTAATAATGTTTTGGAATAATTAATTTTATCGAGTCTGATCAGAAAAGTGCTGAAACAGCGCACTTTCCTACTGAAACGAAGCATTTGTTGCTGATAGTAGTAGTAATAAGAAATAGATCTTGAAAGTTGACTAGAAAACTTTTGAAAATTTTTATGTCGCATGTCGCACGTAGATTTTTGAGAATTAAAAAAAAAAAAAATGTCAAAAATATCATAATAATGTGAGACATTTTTTTATTGTTTGTACAAATACGTGGTTTTCTTAGTTCACTCCAACAATGTCAAAAGAGTTTACCATATTTGCATTAGATGCATCCAAATCAATGGATGGTGATTCCAATAATCAGGAATCAGATTTTGTGAAGGGTCAAAAATTTGTGTTCAATTATCTTAACCAACATTTAATTAAGAATAGGAAATCTGATAGATTTGGATTAATTGTATATTCAGGAAGTACAATTGAAGTGCTTTATGAAAATACACCATTGACTTTGGAAAAACTTCAATTATATTATTCATATTTACAAGAATTCCACACCAATGATTCTGGTGACGAAGCCAAATATGATGTTCATGACGCGTTAGTTACTGCGTTCCAAGAATTCGAAAAGACATTACGATATAAATTTCTGAGAAACCTTTATTTGGTGACTAATGGTGTTTTGGCAGTAGATGAATCCAAAAATATTAAAGCTTTCACTGATTTGATCAAAGATAATAATATTAATGTCACATTGTCACTAATTCCTAATAATGCGAACTCGGAAACTAGTGATGTTTTCCATGATTTACAAGATAGTTTAGATAATGTGAGGTTTGTCGACTTTAATGAGTTATATAACTCCAATTCACCACTCAAATTGGTGGCACCAAAGTGTATTACTGACGGCTATCTTGGATTTGCTGAATTAGGTAATATTAGACAAGGTATTGAGAACATGGTCCATTTGGATATCCAAGTATACCCTGGTGTACGTTCTCAAACACAAACCCATGGTCATGAATATTATATTGATCCGAGTACCAAAAAAATATCCAAAGTATCGCGAGTTCCACATTACTTTATTAAGAAAACTAACGATCTGGAAGATCTTAATGAGGATGATCTTGATGAAGATGGAAATGGAGTGAATTTAGTGGAAACCATTCCTGTTGAAAGATCTGATTGTACTTCTGGGTTTAAATATTCTAATAGAGATGTGCTTGCATTAAGCTCAGAATTGTTAGATGCTTCCACTTTAGAAACGTCTCCTAGTATCAATATTTTGGGATTTATTGATCAGACCAAGTTTCCATATGCATATTTGACAGATGAAAGTTCTTATGTTATCCCGCATCGAGAAAAACTAGAAGATAATAGGCTCGGGTTTAATTCTTTAGTTTTAGCAATGATTGAAACAAAATGTAATGCTTTGGTAAGATATGTCCCGAAATTAGATGACGAGATTCAAGTATGTGTTGCTTTCCCACGTAAGGTCCGTATTGATGGTGTTTTTGGACATATCTTAGTATTAACAAGGATTGCCATGAAAGAGGATGAAAAAATTGGTATTTTCCCCAAATTGGAAGATTCTGCTGGTGAAGGTATAGATGATCTTATGGAACAGTTTATTAAAAGCAAAAAATTACGCGACACCGATGTTGATACTGACATCATTAGTAATTCTAAAATTGCACTTACACAGTCAGATGGTACAAGATCTCCAACAACACCAGAAACCAGTTTAGATGACATATTATTATCATCCAATCCTGCAAATAAGAGATTCAACTATTATTTCCAAAAAATATTATGGGCTTCTTTACAAAAAGAATCATTGTATGATTTCTTGACGGAAAGTAATTTTGTTCAGAAATACCTTTCAGTGGATGAACCACACACTATGTTTAATTTAGATTCTATATTGGATTCCCGGGAAAAATTTCTATATACACATGCCCATGAGAAAAGTAATGATCTTAGTCGAAAATTGCAAGAAAAGTTGAATATTAAATACAAAACACAAACCAAACCTGGGAAAAGAAAAAGGGAACCTGGTGTTTCTTTTGGTGGGCCTCAACCTAATGATGGTAAGTTTGATGAATATTTTGATATTGAGGATATTTTAGCAGGTTAAAGTTTGAATAATCTGTTTTTCAAATCATATTCTCTGTCTTTAGCAGTTCTCTTTCTATGTTTATGAGTAGACGTACCATCTTCCCCGAAACTATCAGTGATTCTTTTGTGGACACCTGTAGTACTAAGTCTTTGTCTTTCTTGTTCCATGATATTAGTAAACGTCAGTTCATTAACCTGCCTAATCGCTTCCACATCAAAACACCCACGATATCTGCTACCTTTTGCTTGCTTCCAATTAGCGATCCAGTGCATAGCCAATCCTTCCTCATCAAATTTACGTGGTTTGTTCCTCACATTCTTCTTCCTTTCCAAAGATTCCAAAAGTTCATAAATGTCGTTGGTTGGGTGATCGATACATTCTTTGTATAACTTCCCCAGTGGATCTTGTAAATTTAAGACATATAACAAATAGTCGGCCAAAATAACTGAGTCAATATAAGATTCTGGAATACTTCCCACCAATCCCAATGCCAACATGGTCTCGACACTTCTAGCAGTGGGAACAAACACCCCAGGAGTATCATACATTAAAATATCTGGTTCTTCCGAGATCCTGATAATTTCACTTGTATTCCTGGTAACACCCGGTTGATGCCCTGTTCTAGCAACTTTTCTGAACTTAGTGGAACCATCTCTTTCCAATCCAACCTGACGTAATAAATTCACCATTGAAGATTTACCAACATTGGGCATACCCACAATCATGGTTCGTAACCCTAGAGGTGGTGGCAGGTCCATTTTGTTGTATAAGTTTCTGAGTTTCTTAATCACTCTCGTAGCATCCACCGGACTTCGACAATCAACAAACATGTACTCTTCATTTCTTGGTTTATGCCATTTGTCAAGCAATGGAGAATTCAATATTGACAAATCTTTCTTACTATATAGGATGAGTTTCTTTTTGCGTGCCAATACTTTATCGAACAATACGTTGGTGGTAGATACTGGAGCACGACAATCACGAATCTCCAACACCAAATCAAGTTGAGGGGCAAGGTGTCCAAGTTTTGAAAGAGCTTTTTGGTGATGACCTTTGAAGTTATTTAAGGGAACATTATAATCTGGGAAAACTGTCCTTGGTTTAAATGCCATCTTTTCTTTTTGAAATATGTGGAATCTTTTTGGTAACTTTTTTTGATTGATCTGGATAAAAACTATTTCAAGATTTCTATATTTTTTGTCTGTACTCAAAACTCGATGAGATTTTTTTTTTTTTTTTCACATTTCTTTTGTAATCATCACATACATACAACAGTTATGCCATTAGTGATATTTACAGGATTTCCTAGTTCAGGGAAAACCAAATGGGCCAAATCATTACAAACCGAATTAGAAACCAGAATTGCAAAAGCTAAAGAAGCGTCAGAACCTGGGCATAATTACACTGTCACATATCACTCAGATGAAACTTTAGGTATTGATCATGATATTTATAATGATTCAAATAAGGAAAAACTTGCAAGAGGATCACAAATATCAGCAGTTAAAAGAGACTTGTCAAGAAACAATATAGTAATTTTGGATGCGTTATCATATATTAAAGGTTTCAGATATCAATTATTCTGTGAAGCTAAAGGAAATGTTACACCTCATTGTGTTATCCATGTTATTGCTCCTATTGAAAAATGTATTGAATGGAACGAAACTCAAACCAATAAATGGGATCAAAATTTAATGAAACAATTGGAAATGAGATATGAGGAACCAAATAGTGAAACCAGATGGGACTCTCCATTATTCACTGTTCTTTCACAAGACCCTTCGGAAACCCTTCCGATGGACGAAATTTGGAATGCTTTAGTATTGAAGAAAGCTCCACCACCAAATGCAGCTACTTTGGTTAAAGCCACATCAGGGAATTCATTTTTACAAGAGTTGGATAAAAAGACGCAAGAGGTTGTATCCAAAATTCTTCAACAACAACAAATTACTGTTGGTGATGTTGTCATACATAAAGATTTGGTAGTTTATATTCCTAATGGTACTGTTAGTACAGCACAACTACAAAGAATCAGACGATCTTATATCGGACTTAATAGAATGAGATCAATTGAAATCGATAGAATCATTCCAATGTTTGTTGATTACCTTAATAGAAGTCTAAATAATGAAGAATAATAAAATACTTATCTTTTTCTTTGGTTCTTCCATTTGAAATGCACTTTCCCATTTGAATCTGTAATCTTCTTTTTATTTCCCTTTTTCATTTTCTCCAAATTAGTATACATGATAGATTCAACCTCTTTAAGTTCTTGTTCCTTTTTCAACCTTCTTTGCAAAAGTTTATATTGCTTCAACTTTTTCATATCCAAGGAATTCTTTCCGTCTAAATCTAAATCATTCAGCTTTAAAAGTCCGGAGTTATCATGCAATTGTTCTAAGCGAAGTCTATTTTGTCTATTATCAAGCAATGCCTCATCGGTATTGAAAAACTCTTCTGGTTTAAATGATTCTTGTTCTTCTATGGAATCCACAAATACTGTATGTTTCCCCAGTCCAGAAAATAATTTACCTTGCTTTTCCTTTTCGATTTTTTTTAGTTCATTCAAGCGCATGGTTCTTATATAATTGACATCTTGAGTTTTTAACAATTTGGCTTGATCCACTGATAAAACTTCATTCCCACGATCCGATATCAAAATCCCCCTATCATCAGTTTTTTTACTTGTCATCGCATGGTAATATTCATCTGGGTTATGTAATTTGGCTTTTTCTTTCAATGCTTTTAATGCTGCTTGTTTCTTATGATAATCAGCGGCTCTCAATTTATAATCTTTCTTTTTTTCCAACAACCCATATTTTGCTCTACTTTCTTTTTGAGATCTCTCTCTGTGCTGTTTTTTCTGCACGTTATGTACTAATTTGGCCATGACTGGTTAATATGTTGGTGTTTAGTTGGTTGGTGTAGTTTTAAGATGAGCATCTTAAACTCGGATTTTTTTTTTTTTTCTTGTTTCTGCGTAGAAAGATTTTGATAGTAGTGTGGAATTGCACAAGCAAAAAATTTTTAATGTTAAATATGAACACCCGGTTTTTCTTTTTCACCAAAAAACTATCCAAACATGTTAACTAGAGGGAGAAGACAGTTGCTTCAAAAGCTAAGTACTCCAAGTAGAGTGCTTTTGACGACACGTACGATTATCAGAACGTTTCATTCAAATACTCAATTATCTGAAGAAAAGAAAGACACCAATGTCGATACAAATATCCCGTGGTATTTGAGGGAAGAAAACAGTTCACCACTGGATGATCTTAATAAAGTTGAAATCCCAGAATTACCAGAATCGGCTCCTGAAACTTTATCAGAATTTGTCAACTTATTAGCAAATGAGTATGGTTTAACTGATTTCGAAATTTTCGACTTGTCTGAATTACCAGATGATCATCCTAAAAGTACTGAAGTTCAACGTGATGAAGATTATATTATCTTAGCATCAGGGAAATCAGACAAACATATTTTCAAAGCGGCATCTGAACTTAAATATTACATTAAGCATAACTTCAACCTAGCTCCTTTCATAGAAGGAATGTCTTCAAACGGAATAAGTAAAGTTACTAGAAGAAGATTGGCTAAAAGAGTGAGTAGAGGACCACCAGCAACTCACAGCACTTATGGTATCGGGTCCAATTCGTGGATCAGTTGTCATACAAATGTTGATGGGATTGTGATTCATATCTTGAGTCCAGAAAGAAGAACTGAATTGAATTTGGAACAGTTGTATTCGGAAAATCCAGATTATGAACAAGAAATTAATAAAGAAGTAGATCGAGATCATATTTTTTTTGGTATTAAAAGACAATTCCACACTTCTACGAGACTTTGGAATGCAAGTCGATTAGATTCAATCTATGATGACTATCTTGAAAGCGGAACTGCAAACTCCGCCAGTGATTTCAAAAAAACGTTTGATTCAACTTTTACAGGCAAGTCAACTCAAGAATACAATAAAAAATTTGATTTCTACAAAGCACTTCATACAACTAACCCACAACTTGTGACATCAAGTGACCTTGAATTGGTTTTAACCGATAAGTTTTCATCAATTGAATTAGCTCAACAAGTGGAAATAGATTGGACTTCTGAGATTACTAGCGATATTATAAAATACATGGAATTTTTAGTTGATGAAGGTACCAGTTTGACACCGGAAGAAAAGTTGACGAAATTGTCCAAGTTTATTGCCGATATCACTCCATTTGATGGAGATAAGATTCAATTATTTTCTATTGATAAATTCAAAGCACTCTTATGGAGACTTACATATAATTCAACTGCCAATCATGTGGATGCCTCTTTACTTCGAGACATTGTTGAATCCAAAGGAGAAATAAATGTTGAAGTGGGAAGATTTGACCAGAGCTATGCATTGGAGAAGAACATAAGAGAATTATTGCTTCAATTTGGTAACAGTGATTCAATTCCATTATGGTTAAGAGAACAGATGATGCATACTTATGCACAATCTGGGAACTGGAAAAGTTTCTGGAGAGAATGGCAAGCGTTGATACAATTAATTGGCAAAAGTGAAGATCGTGTTTATTTCTGGGTTACAACCATCATTTTGTTATCCAAAATCAATGATAGAGATGCTTTGAGGATATTATTTACAAAATACTGGAATAATGACACAAAATTCTCTTTTGTTAAAGATTTTGCTAACAACAAAAACCAGTTTAACTCAGATAATGAGAGAGTTGCTTTTAAACAATCGATATTGGGAATTAATAAATTATATGGATCTTCCACCTGGACTGGTGAAGTTGCTAAATTTACTGAACATTTGTAAATATGTCAAAGAAATATTATGTAATTGAACATGCACATACATATATAAAATAATATTGGAGACGCGCATAGGATAAAATAAAAAAATCATCACCAAATTTTTACCAAGCGCGTTTTGATATTTCAGATTTTTTTTCAGTAACTTTTCTCTTACTTTTTAAACATTTTCGCATCATCTCTTTCATATTAACATGGATATCAATGAAATTAAACAAAAGATCAAGAAATGGGAGTACTCATTCAAAGAAAAAAATAACCGATTGCCATCAAAATCAGATATTAAAGATAATAATGAAATTTACAAATTATATTCAGTATACAAGTCCATGAAACTGGGTAAACAACCAGTGAAAACAACAAATGAATCAACCTCAAAAGACGAAATGACATCACCAGCAAAACTGAAAACAAATACCATTCAAGGAGAATTAGGGCCAACTCCCCAAGCCAATGGCCGAGTAATGTCAATATTTGATTTTAAAATGACACCACCAGAATCATCACCATTGAAAAACAAATCCACAAACATTCTCAATAGCTCACCACCTAAGTTTGCCATGCTTCCTCCTATGTCACCAGTAAAGAAAATAGCCCCACCAGAAACTCCAACAAAACGAAGACGATTATCATTTTCAGTGACTCCTACTAAACCAATCCCAATAAATTTTGAAACTCCAAGTTATCTCACAAGGCATAAGGAAAATCCGCAAACTCCAACTTCAACAACCGCTCAAGTTGATTTTAAAGTTTCTCCATCGCCTTTCAAACCACTTCGAGGTATTGGTCATAGGTTAGCAGATTTATACAATCGAGCAATAGAGGAAGCGAAAGATTTGAAATTGAGTGAAGAATATGTCTCAGAAGGAAATAGTGGAAGTGAGGACGAAATTGATGATGAAAGTACAGCTAAAGATGGTAGTTCAGTGGTGTACCGAAAGAAGAGAACTCAGAAACGACTGACTAGAAGAGTCAAAATGGCACCACGACAAGTTGACGAAAATGATAAGTTACAAAATGTGAATGTATTGGACCAGATGACTAAGATTGAAGAACATGAAAGAAAACGTCTTGAAGCTTATATTAATTCCGATGAAGAGAAAGAAGAAGAAGAAGATAAATCTAACGTTTTCGATACTCTGTCGAAGAAAACAAGAAAACCTATTGCTGCCAATTACAAGAGACTCAAAATTAATGATCCAAGATCGAAACGGTTCAAGCAAAGAATGAGAAGAAGATGATATATATGTATTAGTTTAGTTAATTAACGTAGCAATTACTTCCGACGTATCCTCTTTTTCAAATTGGACTCTATTTTTTAGACGAGGCATTTCTTTGGTAACTGGTTTTTTATCTTCAGAAGAAAAGTAAACTGGTTTTTCCCATTTGAGTTTATCTTTTTCGGGATCCCATATCAGAATATCATTTGCAAGAGCTTGCTGTTTCTTCTCTTTCACCTTTTCTGCTAATTTACTCTCTTCATCAGTAGTTTTCTCTTTAGTGGATACAATCTTCTCCACCATAACAACTTTCCCATTTTTAATTGTCATTTCCACTGTTCTTTCTCCTCGGGATTTTCGTTCTTTATCTAATTGCGATTCTCTCATTAATCGTTGTTGTTTCTTCAAATTCAATGCTCGCTCTTCAGGTGTCAACCAAAGGGATTGAGATGGCATTTCAAAATCAGATGCATTATCAATAATCTTAGTTCTTTCCGCCCCGGTTGCTTGATAATCTAACAACGTCTCCAATCTTTCTTTAGCTTTCAATAGATCTGCATCCGATACTTTCTTAGTCTCTTCTTCAACTGGTATTTCCGTATCTTGCTTCTTTTTTAGCTCGGCTTCTGCTAATTTAAATGCTCTATCTTGCGCCTCCCAGAATTTTTCACCAGCATTCATCTTCACGGTAATTTTTTTCTTATTTTTATTCGATGTAGGTGTTGCAGTAGGTGCTTGGTTTTTAGTTGACAATTCTTCCTTTTCTTTCTCTAATAACTTAATAATAGCATCTCGATCCTTTTCAGGGATGATTTCCGCCCCACAGAATGAACATGGTTGTAATCCTTCTTTCGTACAGATGATTTTCCCACAATTTAAACAATTAGGAGCAAATTCGAAAAGCGGATGTCTTCTGGCCATACAATTACAAACTCGTTGAGCCGTGGGATCGTTTAATGACTCTTCATTTTCAAGTTGGGTCAAGATCGATTCAATGTCTTGCAAATTGACTAGATTTTTCTTCTTGGTCCGTTTATCGACTGGATCCGGAGTTGGACTTTTACTTTTAAGTAATTGAGATGTGGTTTTCGATTTATTATGAGACATGATTAGAACTATGAGTCAGGTATGCCAAAAGAGAAAAAAAACGTAATTTCGCAAACAAAACAAATTTCAGACAAAAAAAAAAAAGAACTCAAAAAATTTCTTTTCCTGCGAAAAAATCATCATCTTGGACAAAAAAAAAAAAAAAAAAAAATAAAATAAAAAATAAAAAAATTTTTTTTTTTTAAACCAACCAAACTAAGACATAATCAAAACAAAAAAAAAAAGCACCACAATAAAAAAACACAGAAATAACAACAAT
>JAKTXQ010000138.1:11335-28519 GCA_030582995.1 Candida maltosa
ATCAACTTGAAAAAAAAAAAAAAAAAAATAAATGACATTAACAACTTGATGACATTTTTTTTTTTTATACCAACCCAACTATGTCATCATCAAGTCAAGACGAACAAGCCCTACTATTGAAATCCCAGGAAATAGCAGCTTTGAAAAAAGCGATAGAAGAAAAACAGGCGTTGAAGCGAAGACAACAATTACATGCAGCCAGAATCGAAAAACAAGGATTGTTACGGATCTCGAAATTACCCAAAAGCGCTGGATATAAGATGCCTCCGAAGAAAAAGTTTTCCAATATGAAGTTAGTTCTTCATAATAATGGACCAACTGATTCTTCTGTGGCCAGTAATCCATCACAAGGATACGTCAGTGTACACTCATCTGGTGGGATGTCTTTTTACAATGTCAATGTATTTAAACTGGAACAAGAGAAATTGATCGAAAAAAAGAGATTGAAGAAAGCGGAGGTAAGTGAACAGAAGAGAATTATGAAGATTAAGAAAAATATCGCCAGTGATCGGGCAGCTACTCGTAATTGTGATCGAATCAAAATTAATGGAGACCAATATGTGGTCGCCAAGAATGGGAAGTTATTATTACCGATTCGGATGTTTCAAATTACTAACCCTAAAAAATGTACTTTGAATGGAATAAAGTATACTAGGACCAAATTAGGTGCATTTAGAGTATTATCAAAACAAAATGAAGTGAGATTTCCTAAAGAAGATTGTTTTTATTTCACAAGAACAGGTATGTATCACAAATGAAGTCCAAATTAAATAGTTTCTACTCAAAAAAAAAAAAAATTACTAACATCGAATGATTTCTTTCCGGATCTTTCGAATTATTTTTAGGTATGTGTGAGAAAGGTTCAAATTGTCAATACGAACATAACAAGGAAAAGATTAGAATATGTCCAATGTTTTTAGCAGGAAGATGTTTTAACAGAAACTGTTTATTGTCCCATACACCAAATGATCACAATACTCCACTTTGTCGTTATTTTTTGGATAGATCATGTACCAACCCTGCGTGTAGGTATCGTCATCACAAGCCGGCACATTATGATGATCAAGATTATGAAATATGGACGTGTCGGCCATTTTCTGTTGGAGGATATTGTGAAAGAGGGAAAAAGTGTCCATTTTTACATTTGTTAAATTGTCCAGATTTTGAAGAAGATAATTATTGTCCAGATGGTAGAGATTGTAAGTTAAATCATCAATTCACTTTAAGGAATCAAGATATGATATCGACGAAATCCAATAAATATGTCAGGGATCCAACAGTAGTAACAGAAGAACCACCTTTGGAACCTCTAAAGAAAGTTATTAATAGTTACACTGTTGATCCGGCGACATTATGGATGCGTGATACTACTGGTAATTATCAATTTTATATTGATAATGAAGGTAGTCAGTTTGGTGATTCGAAGGATCAGAATCAATTTGTGATTGAATTATCGGATTCCGAGGAAGAAGAAGAAGAAGAAAGTGATTTCAGTTCCGAGGAAGAAGACGATGATGATGAATTAGAACATAATGACGATTACGTAGGAGTATAGACTCTTGCATAAAAATGTACTATTACAATGAAAAACAAGAAAAAAAATTAAAACAATGTAGGTAAAGTTTGTGTGGTTATATCGGTTCTTGAACTGTGGCTTAAAATTTTTCGCAATATAAAAAGATCACCAACTCTCGTATTCATGAACTACTATTTTTACTGAATTTAGTACACACACACGTCTATCAATGGTTAAAGCTGCAGTTATTTCAGGTTCATTTGAACCAAATCAATTAGTTGAAGTCAAAGATATTCCAAAACCTCCAATTAAAGATGATGAAATTTTAATAAAATCGGTCGCGTTCGCAATCAATCCAACTGATTGGAAACATATTGTCTACGAATTAGGTAAAAAAGGCGATGTAGTGGGTTGCGATGTTAGTGGGGTAATTGAAGATGTGGGATCTAAAGTCACTAATTTCAAAAAAGGGGATGTGGTTAGTACGTTTATTACTGGGAATAGATCGCCAATTACTGGTGCCTTTTCTGAATATGTTGCTGTCAACCCGGCAACCACAATCAAATATTCACCAAATCAATTAAACAATCCACCAAACGTACAATCTTCCACTATTCAATCTTTTGAAGGTGCAGCTAGTGTTAATTTAAGCTTGGTTACTGTTGGACTTTCATTTTCGCATTACTTGCAACTCGATCAGTCGTCACAGAAAGGAGATACTATTTTGATTTGGGGAGGTGCTACAGCTACTGGGATTATTGCTATTCAGATTGCCAAACAAATATATCAGTTAAATGTGATAACCACTGCTTCAAAGAAAAATCATGATTTTTTGAAACAATTGGGTGCCGATTACGTTTTTGACTATAATGATCCTGATGTTGTTGATAAAATTAAAAAAACTGGACCAGTTAAATTTGCTCTTGATATTATTTCTACCCCGGAAACTTTCCAACAAACTTATGAAGCAACTGAAGGAAATTCAGAAGTTTATATTGATTCGTTAGCTGGTTTGGATTATAGATCAATAACAGTTGACAAGAATAGAGAAGGAGATCTGCTTCATTGGGGTAATACCATAGCTTGTTTGGCATCTTTGAATGAGAAAGATGGGTTTAATAAACATTATGTTCAAACGCCAGAATTATTGGAAGATTTCACAAACTGGTGGTCTACGGTTATTCCACGTATAATTGACACTATACGTCATCCAAACTTGAAAATTTTAGATAACGGATTTGACTCGGTGAATGAAGGATTGGAATTGTCAAGAAACCATGAAGTGTCTGCAGAGAAAGTTATTTTTAGAGTACAATAGTGGATATAAATATATATAGTTCTGTGTGTATGTGTCTGTGTATGTGTTAGTATATCGCCCCTCCTTTTTTTTTTTTTTTTGGAGCCACAAAGTGTAGAAACGGTTGATAACGATTGACAAAGTGGGAAAAATAAAAATAGTCATTGATGTATTTACTGATAAGAGGAATTACAATTAGGGCGTGTGATGATTATCTGTGTGACTGTGGATGTGTAGTTCAAGTATTAGTTTGTGATATTACTACTGATAACCACATATCAAGACAACAGGGGAAAGTCAAAAAACAATACAAAAAAAAAATAATAAACCAATGCTGCAAAAATTAGGAAAAAAAAAAAAAGGAAAAACATACACACACGAAGAAAGTATTTAAAACATCATCAATACCCGCCAACTATATCTTCAAATTGTGTAATCATAAAGTCCATTTATATGACAGATAGTTATTGATTTGTCGAAATAAAATTGTTTTTTTTTTTAATACCCTTTGTCAAGTTCAATTCTTCCCCAAAAGTTTTGATCAAGTTTCTCCAGTCAGTGATGTCAAAACACACATCATCATATCCACTTGACTATGACTGTCCACCAAAACATTTATTATTTCATTCTTATCAGGAAAAATATCAAAATATAAGTAATTTGGGTAATGGAAGTTTTGGTACTGTGGAATTGGCCAAATATAAGTTTCATAAATTTGACTTGTTAAAATTACATGAAGAGAAAACTGGTACTTTATTACATCCATTGGAAGATTCCAAATGCAATCCATCTAATTTAGTGGCTATTAAAACCATGAAGAAGAAATTACCATTATTGCAAGACTACGCTAAAGTCAAAGAAGTCAAATTCATTTTGTCAATACCTTCACACCCTTGTTTGGTGCAAATATTTGAAATGTTTATTGATGATGTTCAATTTCAGTTACATATTACCATGGAAGCAATGAATCAGAATTTGTATCAGTTGATAAAAAGTAGAAGAAACATCAAGTTTTCTTCAGTGACTTTGCGAAGTATATTAAGTCAATTGTTATGTGCCATTAGACACATCCATAAATGGAATTATTTTCATCGTGATGTTAAACCGGAGAATATTTTGGTCATCCCAACATTACACTTTTATGGGTCCAAAGCTGCTGTTCCTCCATATCGGAAAAATGATAATTTCATCATCAAATTAGGTGATTATGGTTTAGCTAGACACGTATCAAACACGAAACCATATACCGCCTATGTTTCCACTAGATGGTATCGTTCTCCAGAAATTTTGCTTAGACAAAAATGGTATTCACGACCAATTGATATTTGGGCATTTGGCGCTGTTGCTGTTGAAATTGCTAATTTTGTTCCCTTGTTTCCTGGTACAAATGAATTGGATCAAATTTGGAAAATATTAAGAGTTTTAGGTTCACCTTTTGTTCCCGATCCAAATGTAATTAGTTCAAATTATGTGGTGCCATTAGGTGGATACTGGAATGATGCTGTGTTTTTGGCTAATAAATTAAGTATGAAAATACCGTATGAACCAGGAATGAATGTTGAAGATGTTATCCAACACCCGGATGCCGATTCATTACAAGAAATTATCCAAAATTGTTTGCTATGGGATCCTTCAGCAAGAATTGATGCCAATGGTCTTGCTCAATTGCAATATTTCAAAGATACTATCACCACGATGGATAATTATTTTGAAAATGAACCAGTATCAATGAATGAAACTATTAATAAGTTGGTGGGTATCCCCAATTCTCCATCGGGGAGAAAACTCGTTTCCATGACACATACACAACGAAATATACTCAACATGCCGAAAAATGACTATCCATTATATCAAGAACTAGAGGATGGCTATGAAAACTATTTTGATCAACTTGTTGAAGATCCGTGTGGTGATGAAAATATTGCTACGTCAGATGGTTACAAATTGATATCACATCCTTGGATGCCGAAAATTCATGGTGTTATTGATACGGAAGAATCACGTAAAGAGCCAAGAGATTTGACAAATGCTAATCACGAACCAAGTCACATTGGAAGTAATAAAAGATCCTTTACTACTTTTTCATTAGAAAGTGAAGAGGTAACAAAGTTGTAATATTATTTATAATTGATTTCCTTTTTCTTTATTATTATTATTTTCATATTTATTTGCATTCTAGTTAGTTGCTTTTGCGATTTATTGTATATTATTTATAGCACACACACATATATATATATATATTAATTGTATTAATACCAGGCATATATAAAACCAGAAAACAACACTAAACAGTAAAGACAACTTTCTCACCGGAAACTTTGCTGTCTCTAGACAACTTCAAAGCTTCATCGGCAGAATTCAATCCACCATTCAATAACTTAAGCTTGGTGTGTTTGAGTTTATTGATAATAGCTGGTACATGTTCATTCCACCACTTAGTATAATCAGCCAACAATTCAGGAGTTTGGTAGATTGTAACTTCACCCATTTGTTTTTCTTTAATCACAGCAAGATAAGCTAAAGTAGTTCCAAAGCTAACAGTACCTTCTCTCTTAGGATCAGTTTTAATTGATTCACCAGACAAGCTCAACAAATTATCTAAATAAACTTCCGGAGTTCCTTCAGTAGCATCATACACTTTCTGGAAAGTTTCTGGACTAGAAACAGTATCCAATCCGAATTTGATAGGACCTAATGCTTTCAATTTGTCAACAACTTCAGAATCATTATAATCCAAAACTTGATCAGCACCCAAACTCTTCAAATATTCGTGGTTTTTAGGAGACGCAGTGGTGATGACATTCAAATTGTAAACTAATTTAGCAATTTGGATAGCTAAAACCCCAGTAGCCGTAGCACCACCCCAAATCAAAATCGAATCATTTGGTTTAATATGACTAGCGATTTTCAAAGAGTGAGAGTATGAGTAAGCAACAGTAACCAAACCCAATGTGATACTTGCGGCACCAGCATATGAATCAATTGTGGATGCTTCTGGTTTTGGAGCATTATCTAAACTATGGTCGTACTTGACAGTTCCACCAGGGTATGCGACACTGTATTCTGCAAAAGCGCCTGAGTCAGGAGATACATTACCAGTAATGAATGAACTCACAACGTCTCCTTTTTGGAAGTTGGTGACTTTAGAACCAACTTTTTCAACAATACCACTGACATCACTTCCAATGACATCACCTGGTTTACTGAAGCCGTATACAATATGTTTCCAGTCAGTTGGGTTTACTGCGAAAGCTTTGGTTTTGATTAAGATTTGATCTTCGTCGATAGATGGGATTGGGATATCTTTGAGCTCGGCTAATTTACCAGAGTCTTTTGATTGAGGAACAACAGCTGCTTTCATTTTTATTTTAAAGTGAATATTGATAAGGAAAAAGGAAAAACTTTTTGGGAGGGGTTTAAAGATATAGAAAAAGAGTTGGGATTTCCTAGTTTATTTATATCATTTTGATATAGGGTTTTAAACCACAAACAGAGGAAAAATAGAACGGAAATGTTTTTTCTTGGAATTGTCTTGCCAATTTTAGAAATGAAGTACAAAACACTTTGTTCACTAAAAACAAAAAATTACCAAAAACCACAAAAACCAACAAAGAATGAAAAATACAACTCGCCATCATCTGTTACGTAATACAATATGCATATACAAAACCGACCGTTTTGGATTACTAACCGATTTTACCTAAAAAAATCGACTGATAATATCGTCCAATAGAATAACAATGCGGTCTTATGTAACCATACTTAAACAAAGTCCGTTTATCCTTTCCATTCTCTATTATTAGCCTAAAACTGAACTAAAAAAGTTAAACAGTTTGTAATTGCTATTGCATAATTGGAGTGTGTTAATAATTTTTTTTATTATTTGTTTATTTCCGTTTCGTTTACTTTTGAGTTCCAAATTTATGTTGATGACAAATTGAACCGCTCAAGGGTTTCCGTTTTTGCCTAATTGGCATATTATTCGGTGTTAAGAGCTCTGTTTATGAATCGTGCAGACAATCTTCTATGTATTTCCCCGAATTTCTTTTTTTTTGGATCGTGGAACAATTGGATTTCGGAAATTTGACCATATGTACTGGAAATATGACCACAGCAAATATCCTACATATAAGTTTTTATTTTATTCAAACTTGCTGTTGTGGTTCTCCTTATTTTATATTTATTTTAGGGGGTATTGCATTGTGAAATCTTGCGCCGCAAACATTTTTTTTTTTTATGTCGTTTAAAAAAAAATTACACTTTACACAAAACACTATATTACTAAGCTTCTATTCAATTTTGTCTGACTTTATCTTTGATTAAGTAACACACACCGGAAGCGATAATACTAACACCTAACATAAGAACCAACATCATATTGGAATATTGGAATAATCTTTCTTTATCCGCTGGCCATCCGGAATATAAAGCATACGTGGCCGTAACAGTTCCTAAATTACCTAATCCCGAAACCAACGCTGCACTAACAGCACATCCAACATCACCATATTTTGGACCAAAAATTTCTGCCGCCCATGCCATACAAATAGGAACAGTCGGACCTAATCCGAACCCAGCAATTAACAATCCAGCATATTTATTCCATGGACCGTGAGCATAAGTAGTCACTAACATCCCGGTGATGATGACCAAACAAGCGAAGCTGAATATCAATGGACGGAATTTTTTAAACCTATCAGCGAATGGAGTAATTATTAAAATCCCAGACAAGTCAAATAACCAAATTGGTGCATATAATAACGAAACCAGAATCGATGATAAACTTGGGTTTTGTACAGCGATAATAGTTGATCCAAAAACAGCTAAACCCATACCGGTTCCAACGACACCAAAATACATGATTATCAATGGCCAAATACGTAAATCGGTAATGATATAAACCACATCTTTCCAACTCCATGTCAATAACTTATATCTCTGTTCTAAATCCTTACGATGTAATTCTTTCTGTTCATGATTTAATGGATACGGTGGAGTGAAGAATCTACGATATATTCTCATGACTTTATTAGTTGGCTCTTGTTTGACGATGAATGGACGATCAGGTAACCACCACAAGAGAGCGATACCACAAACAACAGTAATTACTCCAATAACCAAATACATCCATTGCCAACCCGTATAACCTCTAACACCATCCATTTTCTGGAACGCGGCACTCAACAACCCAGCAGCAGCGGCTGATATCTGTGCCGCGGTGAAATAATACCCGATTCTTCTTGTCGATCTCTCATTAGGATACCATAACGAAATGTAATAACTCATACCTGGCCAAACTCCCGCACCAACAACACCACTAACGACCCGAATAACAATCAACCCAGTCCCATCATTCAAAATATGATAGAAACAGTAAACGACACCAACAGTGATGGTGATTCTGGCAAGCCAAGTCTGTGGACTTACTTTAGTCATGATTAAGTTCATAGGAAGGTCGAAGATTATAAATGCAACGGTTTCCAAAGCCAGCGCAAGGGAGATTTGTCTGGTTGTTAAATCTAATTCTTGAATCATGGAATGACCTTGTTTGGTGTTCATGGTTAATGTTAAGCCGTAGGTGAGTCCACATAACATGGTTAGGAAATAAAGACACCATAAGCCGGAGATTATCCGGAAGTCTAATTTTCGGTATAGTTTGTTAAGTTCATTTTGGTCTAAATGTTCTTCTTCACTGCTGTCGATGATTGACTCGTTGAGTTGAAGTGAATCTGATTTGGATTCTTGGTAAGCGTCTTCCATTGTTGATTAATGGAAAAGTTTTGAAAAAATAATCTGGGAATTACATGCATTTATATAGTTTTTGAAAAAGATATTGCTAATCTCAACTGATATCCAAAATCGCCTACATTTGAACTTGTTGGGAAATTCATAACTGAGTAATTTATACATTTACATATAAAAAATTTCTTTGAGTCGCAAAAAAATGACTGCGAATCGCTTGTTTAGTCGAATTTTTGGGTTTGAGTCGCAATGACTACATGTCAAAAACTGACAATAAATAAATTTTTATAAATAAATACGGCAAAGCTAGTGACTAATGTAAAAAAACGTAATTAAGATTACAATATGTTGGGTATTTAATTGCTATCTATTTGGAAAACAAAAATTAGTAATACTCAACAATCCACAAAAATTTTGATGAAAATTTATTACCAAATTTTTTACAGCACCTAATTAAAGTAATTTTTTTTTAACAAATATTTTTATATTCATATTAATACATTAAACAACCATCTACTTAACTTGTCTAACTCTATCTTTAAGTAAATAACAAACCCCAGAGGCAACGATACTAACCCCTAACATAAGCACCAACATCATATTCGAATACTCAAACAATCTTGCCTTATCCGCTGGCCATCCAGAATACAACGCATAAGTAGCTGTGACACTCCCTAAATTACCCAACCCGGAAACAATAGCAGCACTAACGGCACATCCAACATCACCATACCTTGGTCCAAACATTTCTGCTGACCATGACATACAGATCGGGACAGTTGGTCCTAATCCGTACCCGGCAATCAATAATCCCGCGTACCTGTTCCATGGACCATGGGCGTACGTGGTGACCAACATCCCGGCAATGATTATCAAACATGCAAAACTAAAAATCAAAGGACGGAATTTCTTGTATCGATCAGCGAATGGGGTGATGGTGAGGATTCCTCCCAAGTCGAATAACCAGATTGGTGCGTATAGTAAAGATACTTGGATCGATGTTAATGATGGGTTTTGAGCAGCAATGATGGTTGATCCGAAAACAGCCAATCCGAAACCAGTACCGACAACACCGAAATACATGATGATTAATGGCCAGATACGTAAATCGGTGATCACATCAACCACATCTTTCCAGGTCCATGTTAATAACTTGTATCTATGTTCGAGATCTTTACGGTGGAGTTCTCTATCGTGATCGTTTAATGGATGGGATGTGGTGAAGTATTTACGGTATAATTGGTGGATTTTGGAAATAGGTTTGTCGTCTTTTGTAGTGAACGGACGGTCAGGCAACCACCACAACAATGAGATCCCCACAGCGATAGTGATGACACCGTAGATCAAGTACATCCATTGCCAACCATAATAACCTTTAACCCCATCGATTCTTTGTACACCAGCACTCACCAACCCAGCAACCGCAGCAGAGATCTGGGCCGCGGTGAAATAGTACCCGATTCTTCTCGTGGATCTATCATTCGGATACCATAATGACACATAATAACTCAACCCGGGCCATGTACCGGCACCAACTGTCCCACTGATGAATCTGATAGCAATCAACCCTTGATGGTTCTTCAATGCCGAATAACAAGTATACACCAACCCCACGGAAATAACAATTCTGGCTAACCATGATTGAGGACTGACTTTGGTCATGATTAAATTCATAGGGACATCAAAGATAATGTAACCAACATAATACAATGCAGAAGCAGTGGATAATTGTTTAGGATTCAAGTTTAAGGATTGGGACAAGGAGTGTCCTTGGGATCGGTTCATGGTTAAAGTGGTACCGTAACAACTTGACCCGAAGGAGGTGAGGAAGTATAAACACCATAAGGCAGGAATGATTCGGCAATCTAATTTCCAATATACTTTATCTAATTGGTGTTTGTCCAATTGTTCCGACTCTGTGTCGATTTGATATTCTTCAGCTTCCAATGATTTGGATCTTGATTCTGTAGGTTCAATTGAAGATGACATTGGTAGTGAAGAAGATGAAAAAAAAAAAAATAGAAAGAAAAAAGGAGATCTAACGTCCTTTAAATAATTGCAAAAGAAAAGAAGTACAAACGGCTGGGAACTTTTTTTGGGGAGAAAAGTTGGAAAAAAAGCTTGTCATCACACCCAAACATGCATACTTAAACCATGACTGCGAGTCACCATTGAGTCCCAAAAAAAAAAAATTTGCGAGTCAACATAATATTGCTAGTCATGAAAAACTCCGATAATTCATCTAAAAAAAATTACTCAAACAATAGTGCATTTACGGTGACGCACGTATTTCCTATTGTCGCGTGCCATTATTAATCACAAATCTTTCTGATTCTATCAACCGTGATTTCAGCAAACTGTTCACTTTGAGTAACACAGAAACTGTGCGATATCGGGTCCTCCAAATTCAGACACACCTCAGCCATGAAACCTCCTGTATTCTCATACCTGTCTATCAAATACTCCCTAGTATTCTTATTGACCCAATGATCGTCCTGTGCAAAAAACAACCAATTCTGGATCCCTGGCGTCTTCTCAAAATATCGATCATTCTCCTCGTCTTCTTTCTTGATAGTTGTCATTTCTTCCTGTGCCATCAGTAACGCTTGTCTAACTATCGTTGGTGATTTAAGTATCTTGTACGCACCTTCAATGGAGTTTTCATAATCAACTGCGCCTTCTTCTGGTGATCGAGATGAAACTAAATGGAGATATATCAACTTCCTCAAAATCATATCCGGTAAAAGTCCGACAATGAATCTAAACATTAATGCGATCCACACAACCGGCACGTTCCAGTTCATCAACGTACTTAATAATTGACCTGATGAAGATTGACTGATTTCATAAATGGTTGGTGTGATAAATCCACTAAACTTGATATTGAACTTCAGGGAAATAGTTTCATCTTGGTATAATTTGCGAACTGCTCTCTGGTAGACGTATGATCCCATGGAATGATGCAAGAAATAGAACTCAGGGACGATGTTGGATTCGTTTTTCGTGAGGATATGTTGTTTCAAAATATCATACTTGTGATCGATTTGATAAGCAAGGTCATATATTCTAGTGGTGTTGCTGTCATTCACAAACCCGGCGTGACCGATGCATAGGATTTCGAAATGGGGGAATTGACGATGAATCAAGTCGAGGTAGGTTATGTAGAAATCTACTAAACCTGGATTCCCCGGAATCAACACAAGTGTTTCTTTTGATGGGGTTTTCGGTTTCAAATGGTAGATTGGTGTTTTTGGTGTAGTCTTCAAGTATGTAATTGTCATCTTGTTGATAAAGAGATCAGATGTATATGTACTTTATTTTTTTTTTTTTACAACAAATTTTTTTTGTTTGGTTGTTCGGAGATAACAATTTTTATTTTCGTATATAAAACCTTTTTATTTATTTATTTATTTTTAGCAACCATTTTTGAAATCGTGAAAGACGTTAAATTTATAATGCGATGTAATATCAACCAACTTTTCATCAAGATCATCTGAGTTATGAATATTTCTCTCATAATAGTTCAAATTACCATGTTTATCTAATAAAATAATAGTCTGGGTTCTAGTACCGTAATATTTCCCAACTGATATGCAATCAGTCATTGTATAATTATGTCTAACCAATGGTGGAATGAATATGGAATACTTCAACATGTCAAATTTCTTGTCGAAATCAGTTCCATCGGCAATATCTTGAGGATATGTATTGTGGGATAAGACTTTGAAACATTCATCCACTAATTTATCTTGACTATAGTTTTCGGTAAGCGATTTGTCAATTAGTTCACTCAACAATGCTTCACCTAATTTAACTTTATCCCAAGGTTTATTGTATAATGAATTGGATAAACCGAAAGTAGTCTTATGAGGAATATCATCTGAATCTCCTTCTAAACCGTTTTCGAGCATGTCAGTTTTGAAAACTTTGCCTTGATCCCCTCTATTACTGAGAATATTCAAATGATGAATTTTCCCCGTCGACGGATTTATAGATAATTTTCCGTACATTAGGGAGAATCCTCCAATTCGTTTCAAATCTATCGTGGCCCTACCTTGTCTAAAAGCGGAAGCCAAATTGTTTTTCCATTCTTCGTCACTTTCTTGACCGCAAAGGTAATCTAAAGGTAGAATTCCTCGAGAAACTTCACTGATTGCCTCTAAAAAGAAAAAGTGGAATGTTAGTATAATGAACTATTAAACGCATTTTCATAGATTGTACATACCATGTTCGTCATTTTCTCGGTAATTAACCAAAACAGCAATCTTGCCATCTGTGGTTACACCTATCCATGTACCATGTTCTTGTCTTGCTAAGTCTAGCGGGGCTAAGAGTTTTGTATCACTTCCAATATCCTTGAAAGTAGCAGGCATGGTTGGTCTTTTGAAAAACTCATCTCTATTTGAAAGAAGAATGAATGGGTAGTCTGGGTGGTTTGTTGTAGCTAAAGCAATGCACATTATGTAGTAAGTAGTAGTAAGTAGTAAGTTGTAGTTTATTAATATAAAGTTTTGTGTGGGGAAAGGAAGAAAGAGATTGATTTTAAGATCCTTTTTTTTTCTGTTCGGTTTTGTTTTATCTTATGGTGGTGGTGGAAGTGATGATTTTCGGTCGATGATGCGGCGAGGGCAAAGAAAAATAAAAAATAAAAAAATTCATGCCACCGAAGAAAAAAAAAAAGAGTAATGTAGTAATTACATATTAAATTAGATGACACGAGGCTCAGAAGAAAATCCAGTAGTGAAGTAACATTGATTATTATTATTATCTTTCTCTTTTTAGATAACGTCTTTTTTTTATTTTTTCTTCATAGTCATCATATGATTCTATTTTTACATATGAAGACAAAAGGAAAAAGAAATGTGTAACATAGATGAAGAACAAGAAGAAGAAAAAAAGGTTGAGGGGTCATTAACTATTAACAGTGATGTAAAGTGAGAAGCAGCACTATGAACATCTGATATTTGTAATATTCCACGTATTTCCGATTTGATGAGATTTTTTTACGAATCCAATTATCCACAAATGCACTACTTGGCATTGTTGTAAATAGTTATGATCATAATTTTTAATTTCGGATAAAAGTTAATTGTCTACTTTCCGCCCCCTGTTATCAAAAATTTATCCACACCCCTTTATCTAAATCAATGGTTACACTTGACTTCCTAAATAGGAAGTGATTTACAAATTTAGTTTCCATGTGTGTTCAAGGTTAATAAATTATTATTTTTGATAATAGGGGGAAACAAGAAAAAAATGTGTCACGGTTTTTTTTTATGTTCAGGCAAAAAAAAAAAAAATTATACGGTTACACAAAATTAGTAAAAATATTAAAAACAAGTGATCATGTAGTGTAGTGTACGATTGACAAATAAAAACAGTGCATAATCAATCAAATAATATTTAGTCCCTGTATTTTTTTATTATTATGGCATGTACATATGTACAATCAAATAATCAACGAATTGGTTTAATCATTCATTATTTATGATATACATTACATTACAATTGTAATTGATCACTACACACATTGACGAAAGAGAATCAAATTTCCTTTTTCTTTGTTTACCGGAACCAACTTCCTCCAAAAGAGATTTTTTTACTTGTTTCTTTTTTTAATGGTTGACCTATTTGCAGTTCCAGTTCCATATCTTCCTACGACCTCTACCACGAATTTATTTTATTTCTCGTGACCATTCGACAAGAAGTAGTTCCTTAAAAAAAAAAAAAAAAAAAAAGAAAATTTTTTTTTCCTTTTTTATTTTTATTAGTTAGTGTTTATTTATTTATTTACAGTATAATAAATGATCATTCAAAATTTCCAATATCTTTTTGATTTGAAAAAAAAAAAAAAAAAAATCTACAAAAGAAAAAAATCTACAGAAAAAAAAAAGTTATACTCAATTTATCTAACCAACCTTTTACCCATAATTCACCCATCCTTTTCCCATTTTTCATCTTCCTCCTCATTCTCATCCATCTGTACTTTCAAGTTCATTTGATTATTGGACTTGTTTAATTAAAAAAAAATCTTAGATTGTGTTTTTTCTTTTCTTTTTCTTTTTTTTCTGACTCCTCCTTCTTTCTTTGTCATTTTTTTTTTGATTATCGTTTTTTTTTTTGTCACTTTTTGTTTTTTTTTAATTTTTTCCATTTCCATTTCCACCCTTTCCACTCCTACTTCATATAACTTCTTTCCACTTGATTATGGAATCAATATCATTTAATTGTGTTTATGATAAAAATTCAGATCTATCTTTATTAAAATTATGCAAATTAACTTCACTTGATCCTTCTTCAAGTTTATTATCTTCAGATATTTCTTCAAATCAAAGATTAAATAATAGATCTTGGAGAATTATAAATCATAGAATGTTATTAAATAATCCTCCTAATCATAATGATAAAAATAATAGTCGACAAGGAAGTTTTACTCAATTACGTTCTTCAGAATTTTTAAATGATTTTTCAAAATCAAATTTATCAGATTTAAAACCAAATAAATCTCAATTTATGAATAGCAGACCGTCATTATTTAGTCATTCTTCAAATTTAAGTTTATATTCAAGGAAGAAATCAACCCAAACAAGTTTAGAATCCGCCTGTCTACAATTAAATACCAATAATCCTTGTACTACTACCACTACCAAAAAAGATTTCAGTTGTGAAAATTTACATAAATTAGAAGAAGATGAAGATGAAAATTTATCAGACATTTCAGATATTTCAGAAATATCAGAGTTTTCCGATCATGATGATGACAGTGAGGATGAACTAGAAGATGCCGACGCGGAAGAATCTGATGATGATGATGATGATTACGATGATGTGGAAAATAAATTACAAAACCACTCTAGAAATAATATTAATATTGCATCCACAGCCTCAAATATCATAGCTACCAACACAAACACCAACGTGCCCACTAAAAATACTACATCTTCACAAGTTTCACCAAATCAACCACTAGAACGACCACCACTACATTTCACAGATGATAGAATATCACCCAAAAATATCGATCATACTAGCATGTCTCTGACCAAATTTTACATTGCTAACTCACCTTCACCAAACAATAAAGAACCAGTTGACACTCAACCAACTACTACCAAACATAGACAAGGATCACTATTTAATGATTTCAAATTTAAAGAAAAACAAGAAATTCTAGAAAAATCAGAAGAAGAAGGATACACTTCAACGGACATATCAGAAGAAGAGGATGATGATGACATTGAAGATGACGACAGAGAGGTAAATGATGATGATTTTACAGACACGGAAGAGGAAGTGACAGAAATTGTGGAGAGTAAAAAATCAACATCTCGACAACCTAGTACACAAGAATCTCAGAATGATAATGAAAGTGATTGGCTTTCTGTCAGCACTGATTCCGTGCAATCCAACAATTCCAGCTCCAAATTTCTCCAACTGAAACAACATAAAAATAAACCATTAAGTTTTTCCAAAGTCGACCCATCATCCTCAGCAGCATCTATTTCAACCATTCCATATGAACATAGTTCCAATATACCTACCCCAATCAAAAGACCAAAATCATTATTATCAGGTATGTTTCTGACGCAAATGACAATCACCCCAATTGAAAGACATGTTTCTCATCTGAATGACGAACTACATCAGAAACCACGTTTACAAAGATCAAGCACAACAGGGATATTATCCGCAGATAAAAGATTACAACGACCATCCATAGTTTATACTAGGAAATTTCCTTCAGTAACTGACATAAATGTTCCTGTATCAGATATCGTAGCCCCGCAAACTCCATTGGCCAAACAAGCAAGTATGGTGGGGATTTCAGATGTGAATATTTCGATCAAACCAACCGAAGAAAATAAATCATGGTCTGAAGAAGGATCAGCTTCCGCATCTTTGCTTTCTTCAAGTTTAAGTAAAATGCCTAGATCCAATTCCCACCATTCATTCAAAAATTTATTGTCCAAATCTTCCCTAAATTTAACTAAATTGTACAATGCCAGTAAACCAAGGACAAGAGAAGGAAGTTTATTTTCCAAAAAGCCAGACAATGAATTAACCAAACCAGACCACCAAACTGCCAATGGTTTGAAACATTCTCCTAGTTCACTTACCTCGTCTAGTTCAATACTAATGGTTTCTCAAAAATCTTCATCAACTCCACCACCTCCTATACTTCCGAGAATCACCACCACCGATACTGACTTGAAAAATCACGATTTCATTAATAACAATGAAGAATTGAGTAAATCATTAAAAGAATCTATAATCATTGATAACAAATTAGGTAAGATTGCCTTACCTGAGAAAGTCATTGATGCAGGTAGTTTCATGAGACGAGAAAGTCGGTTTGCTGAAGACGATGATGTTTTTGATGATTATCATGCCAAAGGATGGTAATACTTTTGCATTATTTTTGTTCCAAAGTGTGTTTTTCTTCTTCTATGTTTTGTTTTAAACTTGATATTACATACATACATATATTTATTTCTTTATTTATTACACTGTTATTATTATGATATATTTGTGAATTAAAAAAAAAAAATACAAATTCCGTACATGATGATTCTTTGTCAACCATTTTCTTTTGCGACCAAAACCTTCAAACATGAAAAAAAAAAAAAAT